>JASVEL010006155.1:0-187608 GCA_032618575.1 Nicotiana noctiflora | reverse complement strand
CGAAGTGGTGGTGTGCGATGAGCTGCGGTCGAGGTAGCGTGGTGAGAATTACGATCACCGAAGCATCGTGCAGAAACCCGAAGAGGCGGCCGATAAGGCCTGGGAGGATAGCCTCCATCATGAGAATCTCTACCTTCCGACGAGGTACCGCTGAATCTATCCGAATTACGGGGCCTCTTATCCGATCCACGACCTGCTCCCCGTGACAGAGCCATCTCGATCCGGCGGGCTGCATTAGCCGCCTCCCGAAAAGTGATTTCAGTTCTGCCCCCAAAGCCATCCGTAGTCGAATTGGCTGATTCAAGCCATCAATAAACCTTCTCACCCTTTCTCGATCTGTTGGAAGTATGATAATAGCATGACGAGCCGGGTCCGCGAACCTAGTCTCGTACTACGGACATAGAACCCTAATGAAGACGCTCAAATTGCTGCGCAGAGCCTCCCCGCTGAGTTGTCGGAAGGAACTTTTCCAAGAACGGTTCCGCAAATTGCCCCCAAGTCAAAGAAGATGATCCCGCTTGCCTGGATAGACAATAATCCCTCCACCAAGTCTTGGCAGAACCGGATAATCGAAAAGTAGCAAAGTCCACACCATTAGTCTCCACGATACCCATAGTACGGAGAACCTCGTGGCAGTATATAGGAAATCGTGTGGATCCTCTAAGGAGTGCCACCGAATGTGGTAGTGAACGACTTGGTAAATCCGTCCAATCTCCATTACGCGTCGGCGGACATATCCGCGCCGTCGGGTTGAGTCGCCTCGACTAGTCGAATCACGGGAACCCGAGCACTGGGGAATTACCGGCTCCGGAGTGCGCGTAGCGGGAGTCTGATTACCTCCTCCAGGCTGAGAAGTGGCTGGTGCTACTAGTAATAAACCTGCTCTGGTAATATTGTCCATAAAACCTGCTATCCGGACCAAAGCATCCCGAAGATCCGGTGAAAACATAACTCATCATGGGACCTGAGCTGGGCCTACTGGAGCTGCTAGGATTGGAACCTCCTCCTCGATATGAGCATGAGGTTCTGTCACTTGGGCCGCTGCTCGGGGCTAAGCTCTGCCCCTACCTTGGCCTCTAGGATGACCTCGACCTCGGCCTCTACCCCTAGTGGGAGCTGCCGCTGCTGGGACCTCGGGCTGCTGGTCAGTAGATGAGGATGCACGTGTTCTTACCATCTGCGGAAGAACAGAGTAGAAATTCAATTAACATTTGAAAGATCAAGTCGCACGACTGGAAAGAATAAAGGGAAAATTTTCCTAACTCTGTAGCCTCTGGAGGATAAATACAGACGTCTCTGTACCGATCCTTCAGACTCTACTAAGGTTGTTCGTGAGTTGTGAGACCTATGCAACCAAGTGTTCTGATACCAACTTGTCACGACCCGGATTTCCCACCATCGGGAGTCATGATGGCACCTACTAGTGGAAGCTAGACAAGCCAAATATTACTTACATTTTCATTAGTTACCAAACTCTTATTAAGACTTTAAAAATTAAAAACATATAAATTACAGCGGAATAATTAAACTTAGCGGAAGACTTAGTCAATCTTATCAATATGATAAAGAAACCCAAACATGATACACTACCCAAGACTGGTGTCACAATACTCACGAACTTCAAAGAATAATACACACAATTGTCTGAAAGAAATATAAGTTGTTTATCTCGAATACATAAGATAGCAGAATGAAATACATAGATAGAAGAGACAACGGGTCCTGCGGACGCCTGCAAGGTTACCTCGTCAGTCTCGTGGGTATGAAAATCCTGCTACCGAACTACTGCTGCTGCTGCTGCGTAAAACCTGGACCTATGCAAAAACGCACAGAAGTGTAGTATCAGCACAACCGACCCCATGTGTTGGTAAGTGCCCGGCCTATCCCGGCGAAATAGTGACAAGCCTAGGACCAGATACTCACATAAACCTATGCAGTTCTATATAATATATATACCACAGAATAACAGAATTAACGATTAATACAACTGACAAAAGAGGTATCATGCTGGGGGAGCACAACCAGCAACATATAATAAATCAGTAAAGAGAATCAGAGTGTGGTAGGCGTACCACCCGCTCCCAAATATATCAATAATTATACCTTGTGGTAGGCGTACCACCCGCTCCCAAATATATCAATAGGCTACCGGCAACTATGGCCAATGCCAAGATTTTTAAATCACTTTGTGGTCGGCGTGCCACACGATCCCATTTCTTATCATATAAGTGGTCGGCGCGCCACACGATCCCGATTCATAAATATATATATTACCGGCATTTAACCAATAATTTCTGCATCAACAATATATATATATATATTACCGGCATTTAATCAATAATTGATAATAATTTAACAATTTATCTCCGTTACCGGTGTGACACCAGTAACTCTTAACCAATAATTCATACACAACTAAATTCCTATTCCTTCAAACTAGGATAGAACAAACACTTACCTCGAAAGTTTACGAACAATTCAATCCGTGGAAATGCCTTTTCCTTTCAAATTCAGCTCCAATCCAATCGTATCTATACACAATTGATTTAATATCATCAATACTACTCAACAAACTAATTTATAAGGCCAATTTCAACTTTTACAACATTCTGCCCGAAATAGTGAATTTTGACCCGGGCCCACATGGTCGGAACTCGGGGTTCGGACCAAAATCCGGTTACCCATCCCCCCACGAGTTCAAGTATATGATTTGGTTCAAAATCGGACCTCAATTCGAGGTTCAATTACCCAATTCATGAAAAACCCTATATTCTACCAAAAACAAGAAATTGTACCATGAAAACCTTTGATTTCTATTGAAAAACATGTTTAATGTTGTTAGGAATTGAAGGAATTAAGTAAAAAGTGACTTACAATTGCTTTGAAGAAGAGGGAGTTCGTGAAAAATCGCCAATGAGTGTTTTTGGGTTGTGAAATGTGAAAAATGAAGCAGGAAATCGTGATTTATAGGTCTCTGTGTTCGCATTTGCGAACATGGGTTCGCTATTGCGAACCCCGACCAATTTCTGGAGTTTGAAAAATAAGCTAAGGATGAAAAGTTCGCATTTGCGAACTTTTGTTCGCATTTGCGAAGCCAAGGCAAATCTGGGGAGTTCGAATTTGCGAACATTTGTTCGCATTTGCGAACAAGGCTGGATCAAGGGATGTTCGCATTTGCAAGGAGGGCCTCGCAATTGCGTGGTTTTGTTCGCAATTGCGAACCAAGCAGTCCTGGGTACATCTTCGCATTTGCGATCAAGGGTTCGTATTTGCGAACCCCGCCTTGACCTGTCACCTTCGCATTTGCGAGAAATTCTTCGCAAATGCGAAGCCAACAGATGGGTGAAAAACCAGCAGTGCAAAAATTCAAAAATTGATCCAACAGCCTATCAAATCTTTACCCGAGCCCCGGGCTCCAAACCAAACATGTACACAACATCAAAAACACATTACGAACTTGTTCGTGCGATCATATCGCCAATATCACATCGTTTTCATCAAATCAAGCCTCAAGTTCATGATTTTCATACTTTTGATTTTCAAAACTTACAAACTTGGAACTCAAGGTCCAAAACATATCAAACGACATCCGAATGTCACCAAACTTTGTAGAAAGCACATATATAATATTTAAGACTTGTACCGGGCGTCGGAACTAAAATACGAGCCCGATTCCAAGGTCAATTAATTTATTTTCCTTTAACAATTACATCAAAAATAATTTCACAGAAAAATTCATAACTTGGGCTCTAGGCCTCAGAATTCGACTCCGGACGCATGTCCAAGTCCCATATTTTCCTACGGACCTTTCGGGACCATCCAAATCTCGGGTCCGGGTCCGTTTACTAAAAATGTTGATCGAAGTCAACCATATCAATATTAATATCATTTTTCTCCAAATTTCTTATAGAATTCATATTTTCTATCACAAAAACTTTTCGGCCACATGCCCGGATCGTCCACGTAAATCGAGGCAACATAGAATAAGGTTTTCAAGGCCTCAGAATCTCGAAATGATTAATAAAATAAGTGATGACCCTTTGGGTCGTCACAGCCTGTATCGTATCTACCTGCTCTTGAAGTTGCCTGATCTATTCAAGCCTCTAACAGACCTACAGGACCGGATCATTTGTAGTGATATCAGTTCATCTTCACTATCGCGAAGCACTCGAAATAATTGCTCGGCCATCTCGATATGCTTCCTCCGAGTCGCTTCCAACTCAACCTGAAGCTTCTTGCTCCAAAGCTTGTAAGTAGGACTGCTTATCGAGTGGATCAGGTGGTTATTTACTCATAAATGGATTAATCTGCGAGTAACCCCATAAGATATCAGAAAAATTGGTAATAATTTAGCTATTATCAACCAGTTATCGGGCGATTTTTTGACCTAGCTGAATCTGTGTTACAGAGGTCTATTTTGATTCTTCGTGTTACATTGATACTAGTATGATGCTACTTAGGGTTGAGCTACATTGGTTTGGTTCTGCTATAATAGCCTCGAATTAGTTGTGAACTTCTTTCTTTCTTGTGAAAATAAGGCCAATCCACAGTCAGGATTTTGTGTGTATATGATATTTGCTTCATTGTATGGTTAATGCAATGTACATACTGCCACTGACTGCTTTTGTTTGTGGCAATGCTTGTAAGATAGATGCATAACCCACTTTTTGTTTTTAAGTGATTTAAATATTTGAATTTTCTTAGCTTATCAATATTTTTCTCTAGCTCTTAGCAAAAAGCCATTTTACTTTGCATGTATTCCCACCATTTTTCACCGTTACTTTAATGATCTTAAACCACGAACCATTGCTTGTTACTATCTTCTTTTGACCAACAATCTGGTCTATCTGGTGGCATTAGGATCCCATTTACCTATATATTTATAACATTCAAATAAGGAGATTGTTGGCATGTTATAGGTTTGAGCAACATAAAAAAATAGAAATTCTTCAATAGTGGAGAAGTGGAACTGTGGAAGGGATATTTAATATATATATCTGTGCCTGATGTTTGTGAGTTTCCTAATGTTTTCCCTTCAAACCTGTCGAGTATGCCACCCGATAGAGATATTGACTTCTGCATTGATCTGGTTTCGGCCACTCAGCCCATTTCTATCCCGCCATATTGTATGGCTCCGTCAGAGTTGAAGGAATAACTATTGGATTTGATTGAAAAGGGTTTTATTAGACCTAGTGTTTTACCTTGGGGTGCACTGGTGTTATTTATCAAGAAGAAGAATGGGTCAATGAGAATGTGTATTGATTAACAACAATTGAACAAGGTAATGATCAATAATAAGTATCCGCTGCCGAGGATTGATGATTTGTTCGACCAACTTCAGGGTGCTAGGGTATTTTCCAATATTTACTTGCGATCTGGCTACCATCAGTTGACGGTTAGAGCATCCGATGTCACTAAGAAAGCTTTCCACACTTGTTACGGGCATTATGAGTTCTTGGTTATGTCATTCGGGTTGACTAATTCCCCAACAACTTTTATGGATTTGATGAACTGAGTGTTCTTTGGATTCATTCGTTATAGTTTTCATTAATGATATATTAATATATTCCTGTAGCCATGAGGAGCACGAGCAACACCTTAAAGTGTTTCTTCAGACTCTGAGGGCTAGTCAGTTGTATGCTAAGTTCTCGAAGTGTGAGTTCTGGTTGAGTTTAGTTGCATTTCTAGGTCATCTTGTGTCAACAGAAGGTATTCAAGTTTATTCGAAGAAGATTGAGGTAGTCAAGAGCTGGCCTAGACCATAGTCAACTACAGATATTTGGAGTTTCATAGGGTTGGCAAGCTACTATCGACGGTTCATGGAGGGGTTTTCTTCTAATGCAGCCCTGATGACCAGATTAACCTAGAAGGGTGCCCAGTTTAGATGGTTGGAAGAGTGTGAGGCGAACTTTCAGAAGCTAAAGACAACTTTGACTACGACGTCGGTGTTGGTTTTGCCCACACGGTTAGGGCCTTATACAGTCTATTGTGATACTTCTCATGTTGGGCTTCGAGTAGTGTTGATGCATGATGGCAAAATCATTGCCTATGCTTCGATGCAGTTGAATATTCTTGAGAAGAACTATCCGGTTCATGATTTGGAGTTGGCAGCCATAGTTCACGCATTAAAGATTTGGAGGCATTATTTATATGGCGTGGCATTTGAGGTGTTCACGGATCACAAGAGTCTTCAGTATTTGTTCAAGCAAAAGGAGTTGTACTTGAGGCAGAGAAGGTGGTTGGAGTTGTTGAAATATTATGATGTCACAAATTTATATCATCTGGGAAAGGCCAATGTGGTGGCCGATGCTTTGAGTAGGAAGTCAGTCAGTATGGGTAGTCTTGCTTATATTCCGGTCGGTGAGAGGCTGCTTGTTTTGGATGTTCAGGCTTTAGCCAATCAGTTCGTAAGACTGGATGTTTCTGAGCCCAATCGTGTGTTAGCTTGCATGGTCGCTCGTTCTTCATTACTGGAGCATATCCGTGATCGGCAGTATGATGATCCCCGTTTGTATGTCCTTAGAGACACGATGCAACACGGAGGTGCCAGGCAGGTAACCTTAGATAATGATGGAATTTTGAGATAACAAGGTCTAGTATGTGTGCCTAATATGGATGGGCTCTGAAAGTTGATATTGGAAGAGGCCCATAGCTCTTGGTACTATATTCATCCAGCGGACGAGAAGATGTATCAGGATTTGTGGCAGTATTATTAGTGGCGTAGAATGAAGAAGGATATTATAGCACATGCGGCTCATTGTTTGAATTGTCAGTAGGTTAAGTACGAGCATTAGAAGGCTGGTGGTTTATTTCAAAGGATTGAGCTTCCCGAGTGGAAGTGGGAGCGGATCACTATAGAGTGTGTTACTGGACTTCCGCTGACTCGGAAGAAGTTCTACGCAGTATGGGTCATTGTTGATAGGCTAAACAAGTCAGCGCATTTCATTCACATGGCAGTCTCCTATTCTTGTGAGAGGTTAGATGAGATCTATGTTCGGGAGATTGTTTGCCTTCATGGTGTGCCCGTATCTATCATTTCGGACTGGGGTACGCAGTTTATCTCGCGCTTTTGGATAGTAGTTCAGCAAGATTTGGGCATACGGGTTGAGTTGAGCACAATATTTCTTCCCCAAACAGATGGTAAGTCCGAGCGAACTATTCAGATTTAGGAGGATATGCTCCGAGCTTGTGTTATTGACTTTGGAGGTTCGTGGGATCGATTTTTGCCTTTAGCAGAGTTTGTCTACAACAACAGCTACCAATCGAGCATCCAGATAGCTCCTTATGAGGTTTTATATGATAGGCGGTGTCGATCTCCGGTTGGATGGTTTAAGTCAGGGGAGACTCGGTTGCTGGGTACGGATCTGGTTCAGGATGCCTTGGACAAGGTCAGGATCATTCAGGATAGGCTTTGTTTAGCTTAGTGCAGGAAAAGAAGTTATGCAGACCATAATGTTTGAGATGTGGCTTTCATGGTTGGTGAGCGGGTATTGCTCTGAATGTCGCCTATGAAGGGTGTAATGAGATTTGGGAAGAAGGGCAAGCTTAGCTCTAGGTTCATTGGTCCATTTGAGATTCTTGATCGAGTGGTAGAGGTGGCTTATAGACTCGTTTTACTGTCGATGTTATCAGCCGTGCATTCATTATATCATGTGTCCATGCTTCGGAGGTATCACGGTGACCCAACCCACATGTTAGATTTCAGCATTGTCCAGTTGGATAAGGACTTGTCTTAAAATGAGGGGCCGGTAACTATTCTAGACCGACAAATATGTTAGTTGAGGTCGAAGATTTTCCCTTCTGTTTGTGTTTAATGGAGAGGTCGGCCTCCTAAGGCATCTACTTGGGAGTCCGAGTCCGATATGTGAAATCGTTAACTTCATCTTTTCCCCGACTCAGATACTTCCTTCTTCTGTGCATTCGAGGATGAAGGGTTGTGTTAGAAGTGGAGAATGTGACGATCCAAAGGGTCATTACCTATTTTTAATTGAATTTGTGTCCCCAAGGCCTTAAACCTCATTTAGAGTTGCCTCGATTTGTGTGTGCAGTCCGGGCGCATAACTAGAAAGATTATATATGAAATTCAGTGAAAAATGCTAAGTTTTGATGTTAAAATGAATACATTTGATTTATATCAACATTTTGGATAAACAGATTTGTTTCCGTAACTTGACAGTCCCGGAGGGTCCGTATAAAAATATGGGACTTGGGCATATGCCCGAAATCTAATTCCGAGGTCCCAAGCCCGAGAAATGATTTTTTTCATAAAATTGTTTTCTAGAAATGGTTAAGAAAATTAGAAATGAACTTTGATTAGAAAGAGACTGTATTGGGTCCGTATTTTGGTTCCGGTGCTCGATACATGCCTTATATATGTTTTAAGTCCTTCATGTGAATTTGGTTGAAAATGGACGTCGTGACGTGATTCAGACTTAAATTTCTAAATTTGATGTTTGAAAAAATTCTTGGATTCTGAGGTTTAATTCGATATCTATGATGTTATTTTAGCTATTTGATCGCACGAATAAGTCTGTAGGATGTTTTTGAGGTTGTGTGTATATTTGATTTGGAGCCCCGAGGGCTCGGGTGAGTTTTGGATAGGCCACAGGTTACATTTTTGAACTTAAAAGTTAGCTGATATAAACTGGCTCGCAAATGCGAGCTCGCAAATGTGAATGTTACCTCGCAAATGCGAAACAACCTAGACGTGATCCTTCATCGCAAATGCGATAATTCACTTTGCAAATGCAAAGGTTTCCATGATGGCCAGGGATCGCAAATGCGACCATAGCAAATGCGACCAGGGTCTCGTAAATGCGAAGGTCCGAAATTCTTGAAGCGTTCGCAAATGCGAATTGTGCTTCGCAATTCCCATATTTGCAAGGTCGGGGTTCACAATTTGCGAACCCCTGTTCGCATTTACCATATAAAAGACTTGCAAATTTTACACTTAACCGATTTTGAACCCCATTTTTTTATATTTTCTCAAACCCAAACACACTTAGGCAAGTTTCCAAGAATCATTTCTTCTCCAAATCAATTGTAAGTCATTTCTAACCAACTTTCTTCAATCCTTATCATCTTTTAACATGATTTCAATTTAAAACCAAAGATTTTTATGGGGAAAATTGGGTGTTTGGGTAGAACCTAGGTTTTTCAAAAATTGGAAATTTGGACCTCAATTTGAGGTCGGATTTCATAAAAAATTATATATTTCAGTTCGTGAGGGAATGGGTAATCGGGTTTTGACAACGTGGGTCCGGGGGCGATTTTTGACTTTTTGGGTAAAACTTTGGAAAACTCATTTTCATGTATTGGGGTTGATTCATTCAACGTTTATTGATATAATTAAGTAATTTGTGATCAGATACAAAGCGAATTGGCGGCAAAATCAAAGGGTGAAGATATAATTGAGGCTTGAGTTGTGTTCAAGGCATCGAGGTAAGTGTTTGATCTAACCTTAGCTTGAGGGATTATAAGTTGAGTCCTATTTGCTATGTGATAATTGCCGAGTACGACGTATATGCATGGTGACGAGTATTTATACGTTGGTGTCTAGCATGACCGTGAATCTTTAAATTATGAACATCTTGATTTCGTTAAATCTCTCATGCCTTGGTGATGATTCCTATCAGTTGTGAAAAGCTTGTGGAAGGAAATTGTTACCTATAAACATCGAAGAGCATTGGCTCAAGTTATATTACAATTCTGAAAGTATATGAGATGATTGACCCTTTGGAGCATTAGCTCAAGTGGTAAAGTGAGTTATGAAATAAACGTGAAAGAAAGAGAAAGAGTTATTAAATTTTTTCCTTGCCCGGATATTGTTGCTTGTTGATTATTTTCTATTACCGGAATGTTGAGATTATTGATATTGTACCATTGCTGGGTTTTAATTGTTCAATTGTGTTCCCTTGGCAGGATTTCTATTATTATTTTGTTTATTTCGTTGCCTCTTTGTTTGTGATTGTTGTTTGGGTGAGGAAGAGTGTTAAAGCACGAAGGGTTATGCCGTGCATTGCTTGTTTATTGCGAGGAAAAAGTGTAGAGCACGAAGGGTGATGTCGTGCATTATTTGTTTATTGTGAGTAAAGAGTGTAAAGCTTGAAGGGTGATGTTGTGCCGCACGATGTACCATTCTATGCCGATTTTATTGATTATATGTGAGGTAAGAGAGTAAAAGCACGAAGGGTGATGTTGTGCACTTGCTGCTTTCTGATTCTTTATTGATGTATGAGTTATGTTGTTTCCTTCGTACTTGATGACTTTTATTCGGAATTGTTATTTTCCCCATAGCATTCTCCCCCTTACATAATGATTGGTTATCTGTGTATCTCGATTCCGCTGTATATGTATATATAAATGCACAGGTTTATGTGATAGTCCGATTTAGCCTCGTCACTACTTCACCGGGGTTCGGCTAGGCACTTACCAACACATGGGGTCGGTTGTGCTGATACTACACTCTATGCTCTTTTGCACAAATCTAGGTACCGGACAGCAGCAGTAGCTCGGGAGTCAGCCTTCAGTACACCGAGACACCGAGGTAGCCTTACAAGCATCCGTAGGTCTGACGTCTCCTCTATCTTATATTTCATTGTGTTATCTCATGTATCCGAGACAAACAATGTTATATTTCTTTCAATTGGTTGTATTTAGTACTCTTAGTAGTCTATGAGTGATGTGACACTAGTTCTTGGGTAGAGGCATATGTTGATTTTTTGCATTATTGTTCAGCTTATTTAATTTAAGTCTTCCGCTTTAATTTCATATTTCCGATGTTATTTAAATATTTAACGCTTTTTATTATGATTGATAAAAAGGATTTAAAATAAAGGAGTTAGGAGTTGATGATTTGTGGGTTGCCTAGCTTCCACGAGTAGGCGCCGTCACGACCCCCAAGGGTGGAAAATCCGAATCGTGAATCTGGGACTGGATCACCAGTCCGAAAAACATACGAATCTCTCTAACAAGTTGGTACTTAATGCCATAAAGGAAAAAGTCTGTGTAGATTGGGACTGGGTCACCAACCCTGAAAACATACCAATCTCTCCAACAAGTTGATACTTAACGCCACAAAGGGACAAGTCTGTATAGGCTGGGACTGGGTCACCAACCCAAAAAACATACGAATCTCTCTAGCATGCAAACAGAACACATGTGAGAAGCTCACCCTCGACAAAGAAGCTATTTGACGACATTAGCTAAAATTTGATTTCGTACACATTAAGATGTTTGAAAGCTTGGGTGAGACGTTCATCGCCCGGTCTATCAACTACCTCTCAAGGCAGGGCGATGAAGGGACTAGAGAGACTGGGACTCAATTTATGTGTGGGCCATACAACAACATATAGTCTTCTCCAATGAATAGGTAAATCAGCATACGTGATTCATTAAGAGTCAAATTCGACCTCGCTCGAATTGGCATGCCAAATTTGACGTCGCTCGTATTAACAAATCAAAATTTGTCTTCTTCTAAATTAGCAAGTCAAATTCGACCTCGATCGAATTAGCAAGATAAATTCGACCTCTCCCAAATTAACAAATCGAAATTTGACTTCGCTCAAATTAATAAGTTAAATTTGACTTCGCTCGAGTTAACAAGTCAGATTCTCCCTCGCTCAAATTAGAAAGTCAAGTTCGATCTCGCTCGAATTATTGGTCAAATTCGACCCCGCTAGAATTAATTACCAAAAGTTAGGGACTCATTGCGAAAACATCCAAGAAATTCAAAAACAAAAAAGAGGAGGAGGAAAGGCCAAAGACACACGATAAATGACGAATCAACTATTTCATTCAAAGAAAAAACAACGTCCTACAAAGAGCCAAAAGGGCCCCCACCCAACCAACTAAGTAAAAAAAAGCTAAGAACAAAAGTACAAAAGCTTCACTCGACATTATCCCTATGTATGCCATTATCTCTCTTTTCGCTTGGTTTAGCGACTTCACCTTTACCATCACCCTCTCTATCACAATGTTCATCATCAAGGCAAGACTTTCCTCAGCCGCATCATCTCTATCGGCCTACGGTGTCGCGGGGTTATAGCCGCGGGCAAGCCGGACCTCATGCGCTTTAAGATGGTCTTCTTCAAAAGTGGCTTCTGAAATATTCCCCGTTGCCAACTAGCCCTTAATATATATCCCGATGAGCCTCAGTATAGATCCACATATCGTACAAGTGGAGAGGAACGTCAACAGAGGAGGATGCACAAGTTGAAGCCAACAATCGTGCCCTCTCAGCCTCTAGAGCGGCAATTTGATCACCCAAGCTTGAGACATTTCTTTCAAGCCCACCAATTTGCTCATCAAGTTGCGCCTCCTTCAAAGAGGACGTTTCCACTTCATTTGCCTGTTCAGACCTGAGAACGCAGATAAAATCTTCCAATGCCTTGGCCCTCGCCAAGGTCGCTACTCAGTATCCCTCATCCCTCTCCAGCTCGGCCACCTTCCTTTCCAACTTGGTTACCTTCTCTGCCAATTCAACACTCAGAGCGGCGACTCTGGTGGCACTGTACTCAAGCTCCATCCGCAAGGCCACCACATTCTCCTGAAGATCAACACACTGATCCGTGACCCCCTTACTCATTTTGAGCTCATCTTCTTTAGCCCTAAGCAGCCCCTTGAGTTCGTTGCATCTGCCAATGGACCGCACTAACTCCTTTTCCTTCTGATCCAACTCCTCTCTAAGGGACTAAAGATTGCCGCCCTCCCTAAGGCGTGCATGCATCTCGCGACATTTGTCACCATATCGATAGTACCTTAAAACCATCTTCTGGAAAATGGCAGTCTGCCTTTCCTCGTGGCAGAGACTCTTAGTCTGTAAAATGATAGTCTGAAAAAATTAAAGAAGACAAAGAAAACTCAGCAAGAGTAGAAGACTAAAATGAAGAAAGTAATAAAAAACTCACCCTCAAAGCCATTACGGATATGCCCTTTGACATGCCAGCATCGCTGATCTCTTGAGGGGCACTATTTCCGGTAGCAGAACAAAGAAGAGCACAAATTGGGGTACCACACTTACTGTGTCGTCCAACAAAGGCAATCTGGATCACGAGAGAGGAATTGTCCGTTCCCGCTTCAACCCGAGTGAACCCCTCCTCAAACATTCTTATGTCTTCGAGGTCAATATCTGAACCGGGCTCATAGTCATCTACAACCACACCCTTTGCCTTCTCATTGGCTAAAGAGGGAGAACGCGCCTACTGCGAAGTTGATGGACAATTCGAAATGATTGTAGTGGCCTTCGAGCTCTGCCCCCATTCCAAAGAAGCCATCTCCACGATCAGAGGAGGCACAATTTCAACGCCCATCAATACCCATGTCTGGTCGGACTCCACCAACACGGGTTCATCCCTCGAAGGCCCTTCAGTCTCAGCAACTATCCTCTGCATATTTAATAGAGCCTCTTTGTCTTTGCCTTCCAACGACTCGTCAACCAAATAAACTGCGGGAATCAGAACCATCACCAAGGGTGAAGCAGTAAAGCGGCCAAGCCCGCACGAAGTTGAAGCCTGCGAGACAGTGGTGCCCAGAGCAGGCTCACTTGTAGCCATAGTAAGTATGAATTTGGTTGAGATACCCAACTGGCGAAAAATAGGCGTAGAAGCCCTCACCCTCCTTGATGCCCTCCGACCTATAAAAGAAGAAAAGAGATAAGATGATAGAAATGACAGTATTGTCACGACCCAATTTAGGATTGTGACCGGTACTTAGGAGCAAGTGCTCCCAAGTAAGCCCCATCGCTAGTTTTACAAAAAATTGGATATAGTTTCCTCTGTTTTTGGACCATCTCAAAATATTTCCCGTCTCAAATCAACAACCAAATATCCTAATATCGTAACAAACAATTGAGAACTTGTCAATTAACCAATACACGTCTCCATCATAATAAAGCTACCAACTAACCCTAGAAATACTAATTTATCTCCAACTTTGATAAATGAAAACGATACTCAACATAAGACCATAATAAGAAAAGAATACTTAGGACACTAAAATAATGATTGTGGAGCGACTTTAAGAGTTCAATGAAAAGACCATAACAATAAATAAAATCTCTGCCCACACGAATAAGTCCGAGGCTCACGAGAAATATCAACATGTGCGCTCTAATTAGTGAAATTCTCACCTGCGTCAACTGCTGTCTCTGTAAAAAAAAAATTAGCGGGAAATGAGTCGCTAGCTCAGTGAATAATAATACTTAACCACAACCATTTTTATTTTGGGGACAAGTCAGAAACATGCTAGTATCTCAAAGAGAATACATAGAAATTCCCTTTTCTGGAACAATAAAAAAATTTCAGTCTCATCACGTTTTTCTTATGATAAAAAATAATTAGAATTCAATAATAAGCTCGGTAACCACTGTATAATATAAATATTCACATTTTGGGAGGTTTCAATGAATGGATCATGTAATCCGTATAACTGTGGACTTCTTTGCAAAAAGTCATATATAACGGTAGTCTCTACTCGAGGAAAACCGGTAACGGTATGCTAGTTCTACCTTCCCACTACGAGGGCTATAATGGTAATTGGTAATTACAAGGTGCACCAGGTCTAACGAACCCGCCGTTAGCTATGGATCCTTCAATGTGTACTCCTATTTATACTTGTCGTTATAATCCGTATATACTCGTAGAATTTATTTCAAAACAATATAGGGCATTTTAGTTCTTATCAAATCATATAATTTCCTTTCGATAGCAATAAAATCAAGTAATGGTATACTCATCTCAAATAAATATTTTGATTTCGTATCGAGTAAAAGACTTGTCCCACATGCAACTCAAAATAATCGGTAACATATTCATCTAAAAAATTATGTGTAAATCATGCAAGTTATGAAAATACAATTTGCGATAAAATTACTACTCACAGTACTCGTGCCGAAACACCAAATGCTGCACCTCGAGCAATTCGTACAAATTTCTCCAATCAATCTATAATTACATAATATTGATCTCATGTTAATTTCTTTGTTTAGGCTAATTCATAGCTAATTTAGAATAACAATCATCAGGGTTCATGTTTGAGTCTTAATTTGTGGATTTATATTTACTCATAGAGCTAGTCCACAATCTATCAATTTCAAACTATTTAGTATAATTTATTCCTCTAAAATTAGACCTGTCAATGTTTAAACCAAATCTATATAGCTTTACTGTCCATAGATTTTATTTTTGTAAAAAAAACAAGCAAATTGATATTGAATTGTTTTGTACTTTTTCAAATCACATAGATGCAGTAAAATAATTCAATAAACGATAAGAAGAAGGTTAACCTCTTGAGCCGAAGCAGAATTGCAACTTTCAATTCCAACTCCTAATTATTCTTAAAGCCTCTGTCCAAAGCTTTCTTCATCTTTTTCTTCTCCCGTTTTTTTTTCCAGTCACGGGCTCACGGCTTACTGTTAAAGCCCCTCTTTCTAAACCCCTAATTTGATTCCTTAAGTAACAGAAAAGTTTTAGACTCTCAACCCTTCCATCAAATTTCCGTCCCAGGTGTTCATGGCACTTTAGTGCTTTTTACTTCTTTTGTTTTACTATTTTTTGATGTTTTGTGGCTTAAGAGATTTTTTTAAATCCCCCTTTTTTTTGTTCGTACTTGATCAGATGGACTAAGGCCCAATAATTCATTACATTCACTTTTAATTTTTATTATTATTATTTTTTGTTGTTGTCTTATAGTACTCCCTCCGGTCCAAAATAAGTAATTTTTTTGATGTTTTCACACATATTAAGAAAGTCACCTTTTAGCATTAACTAGCAATAGAATTGACCATTTTAACCTTACTATCTCACATAAACACTCCTAACACATATTCCAACACTATTTACTCCAAGGACAATGTAGGAAAAACATCATTAAGTCATTCTTGAAATCCGAAAAAATTAATTATTTTGGACCACAAAAAAGGCCAAAAAATCACTTATTTTGGACCGGAGGGAGTATTTGATAGCAATTTATTTATTTAGTTCTTTTTAAGTTAGTTTCTTATTAGAATATTATTATTATTTTAATAACCAATACGCCCTTATTAAAAATATAGGGTATTACATCATCCCTACCTTATGAAATCCGGTCCCCCAATTTAACTTAAGTACGTACCTGTAAACTGAAACTAATGGTGATACTTCGCTTGCATATCTTTTTCTACTTCCCAAGTGGCTTCTTCAATAGTATGATTTCTCCATAAAACTTTAACGAACACAATTTCTTTTGACCGCAACTTTCTTACTTGTCTATCAGCAATAGCTATCGATTCCTCCTGGTAAGACAACTTCTCATCAAGCGGTATAGCACGTGCTTCAAGCACCTGAGATGAGTCTGATATATATTTCCTTAGCATTGAGACGTGAAATAATGGATGAATAAAGGACAACTCAGGAGGAAGTACTCACTCAGTTTAGTATCTCATACGGTCCTGGCTCAACTTAACTTATTTCCCAAACCGCATCACATCTTTCATACGGGAGACTCGTAGGAACACTTTGTCCCCAATTTTGAACACTAAATATCTTCTTCTCTTATCAGTAAACTTTTGTCTACTTTGAGTTGTAAGCAATCTTTGTTTGATCAACTGGACCTTGCCCATAGCTTCTTGTACTAGATCAGGTCCCAATAAATTAGTCTCACCAGCTTCAAATCATCCGATAGGAGAACGACATCTTCCACCATACAGTAGTTCGTGCGGTGTCATTTGAATACTGGACTGGAAGCTATTGTTATAAGCATATTCAGTTAAAGGTAGATAATCATCCCAACTACCTCCAAACTCAAGAATGCAAGCTGTCAACATATCTTTCAAGATCTGTATAGTACGTTCAAACTGTCCGTCTATCTGTGGATGAAATGCAGTACTAAGATCTACTTGTGTACACAATGCTTCTTGAAAAAATTTTCAAAAACGTAAGGTAAATTGTGATCCTCTATAAGAGATGATGGATATTGGAACTCTATGAAGTCGGACAATTTCGTTCATAAATATCTGTGCATACCTGACTCCACCATATGTAGTCTTCACCAGTAAAACGTGTGCTGATTTTGTCAGACGATCTAGAATCACCTATACCGAGTCATAACCTTTAAGGATTTGTGGTAGCCCGGTGATAAAATCTATAGTAATTCTTTCCCATTTCCACTCTGGAATCTTAATTTGTTGTAGAAGTCCTGCTGGTCGATGATGCTCAGTCTTGACCTGCTGACAAGTCAAACAACTAGAAACAAAGTTAGCAACATCTTTCTTCATACCTTGCCACCTATAAAATTGCTTCAAGTCATGGTACATCTTTGTGGATCCAGGATGTATAGTGTATTTAGAGTTGTGGGCTTCTTCAAGAATAGCATGTCTCAACTCATCTACGTATGCTACACATAGCCTGTCACCCATTCGAAGAACATCGTCACTTTCAATAATTATATCCTTGCTTTTACCAACTAAGACCGCATCTCTATATTTATATAATCGTCCATCCTTATATTGGGTGGCCTTAATGCGCTTACCTAATGAAGACTTAGCTTGAGCACAAGCCAATAATGCCTCTGGATTTCTCACACAAGAACCGATGGATATTCGTCATTAATTTAATCATATCAAATATATTGGGTTCAACCTTGTTCAACGGTGACTCTTTTCATTCATGTATTCTTCGTTATCATTTAATATTGTTGGAATCATCTTCCTTTTCTTACATTATGGGATTCAATCGTAGCTATAATCAAATTTTATGTTCAGCTATCTTCTATCTCAAAACTAGGATAAATTATCTTTGGCTAGGATTTGCCTCAAATCTTCCTATTTAATTAGTTTAACAAAAAAGTTTAATATTTTTTGGTCAAACAATTTCTTATTAGCTTTATAATAGCTAGTACATATATCCATTCTTTCTTTCTCAACTACTTACATGAAACTCAGATTCGTATAATATCTTAAAACTTAGTATTTTATAAAGGCAGAATAACCTAAATTACACTTATACTTGTATCACTTTGTCATCCCGGTCCCTAAAGTTAATGAAGTTTCATCTAGACACCTCTACTCGTTCAAAAGTAATATTTTAAACCACTTTGACCATTGACCTAGCCTATGTGGCATTTGTTTTGCTGAGTTGGATAAAATGCGTGACTACACGCTTTAAGAAGCGAGTAAAAGTTGATGATTCTAATTTAAAATACCAAAAAATAAAAAGAAAAGAAAAATAAAGGGGGATTAACACAGTGAAGCATTCAAAGTGAAAAATCCAGCCATCCAATCCAAAATGTGAACCGTGGAGATTATTCTCCATCCCAAGGTGCACCTTCCATCCAATTTTCAGCCATTTCTACCGTCAAAATCACCAGCTCCAACCAAATGAAAAACTCTGGCGAGCTAGCAGTTATGGCGCAGAAGGCTACATGTCATTAGTCTCCAAAAGAAAGGTACCAAAAGCTTCCCCATGATGATGAGAACACAATGGAACCATCAATTTTACATGGGTATCAACCAATAGAGCCAATTTTGCAATCGATGATCATCAACAAGTCATCTTCTCCACGTGCTCGACCAAATGACTCGATCGTTTCTGATCCAATTGGGAAGTTACAACCAACTGGAAACGACTCCACACATCCCAAAGATCATTTTGCACAGTTGCAGATCCAACCAATGTGACAAGAAATCCCCATGATCGCCGGCAAAGCTTAGAGCTGCACCATTTGGTCGGGGAAGGGGTTACATGGATAATTAGCACCCAAAACCAATGCCAATCGCTTCCTGCATCTCAGGTGAATGTTCCCAATCCCTCAAACCAAATTTTACAGGGCTTGATCTCCTCGAATATTAAAAATGGTTGTTCTTGATTCGAGTAAGCTTACTGTTCAAAAAATGAAGAAGAGAATCAACTAGGTCTTGTTTCAAGTAGTTATTATTTTAAGCTGGGTCTTGTAATTGGATAAACTTTTATTCTAGAGAATGAATCTTGGGCATCTTTTGTTATTAATCATCTCATAAATCCATGGTTGCTTAGCTCTATGTATTAAAGAGAGAAAGGAATGAATGTGTTTGTGATTTCTTTTCCAAAATTAGTTTTTGTGAATTAAAATAATGACATGAAATATTTATGTGACGTGGATAATACAGTGAGACGATTGAGGGACACATATGATCGGAGGGGTTTAAAATATTACTTTTGAACGAGTAGAGGTGTTTAGATGAAACTTCATTAACCTTGGGGACCGAGATGACAAAGTGACACAAGTGTAAGTGTCATTTAGGCTATTCTGCCTTTTATAAAAAGAAAAGTTAAATAAAGTTTTCCTTTAGTTTTTTTGTTGAATACATAAGTTTTTACACCAAATGCACCAAATTAAACTGCACCAAGCATAGTGCATAAACTAATTTTTTCAGCCCTGATTAAACTAATATTATGTTGTTTTTTTAATCTAGTTTAAGTCAAACTGTATTTTTTAAACAGAACCAAGATATTAAAATCAACAAAAAGCATATGAACGGTTACAGCAGTTTGTATAAATAGGAAAAATAGTCACTCCCCCAGTTTCTCAGGAAAGTAATATTATTTCATCATAAGAAACCTTGTACAAAATGCTAGCTTTTTCCTCTTCTATTTTTGCAAACATGAGACTGAATGGTCCTTTGAAGAACCAAAAAACTATGATAAGCAGAATAATAATATTCTACAAAATGAGATTACTAACGACTTGTTTGGAGGTTTACATATTGATAATATTCATTATTCTCCATCATCTAATCAGCAACAAGAAAAAAGCTTTGATAATGAGTCATTAATGGCGAAGAAGCTAAGCCATAACGCAAGCGAGCGTAATCGACTGAAGAAGATGAATTTCCTTTATTCCACTCTTCGTTCTCTGCTTCCTCCTGCTAATCTTCAAAACGTACAATCCCAATATGTCCCTCTTTTTTTTTTTTTTTCGGTTTCTCACATGGTGTTCGGTGTCCGCATTAGAGCCCAACTATATCCGGATTCACGCCACGTATGGATTCTTTCAAGGGGAAGCGCTCCCTAACAATAATTTTTCCATACCCAGGGCTCTGAACCCGAAACCTCTAGTTAAAGGAAGAGCAGTCTCATCCACTGCACCACATCCTTTGGCCGTATATATATATGTCCCTCTTCGATACATCAAAAGTTTGTATTTATCTCATAACTACGTACTATCAAGAAAATAATTTAGTTTACATGCTAATTGCTTTTGATGATAGGAAAAACACCGTCTCTTTTTATGTATCTTTTTATATCGGAGATTTAAGTTATATACGCAGATAGCCCAACTATATCCGGATTCACGCCACGTAGGGATTCTTTCAAGGGGAAGCGCTCCCTAACAATAATTTTTCCATACCCAGGGCTTTGAACCCGAAACCTCTAGTTAAAGGAAGAGCAGTCTCATCCACTGCACCACATCCTTTGGCCGTATATATATATGTCCCTCTTCGATACATCAAAAGTTTGTATTTATCTCATAACTACGTACTATCAAGAAAATAATTTAGTTTACATGCTAATTGCTTTTGATGATAGGAAAAATACCGTCTCTTTTTATGTATCTTTTTATATCGGAGATTTAAGTTATATACGCAGATAGTCTAGTCTAATTTTTAGCATATTATAGCATATTAATTGCTATTTCTATTAGATTATTAATTAATACTTATTGAAGAGATTTACTTGTGATGAACTTATAAATAACATGATTGTGTTAAAAAAAATTCACAAAGGGTAAACGTTTTTTGTCATGACTCAAAGGACAAGCTTAATTAATTAGAGAGCTAGATACCTAGCTAATTAGGAGATTGGAAAGAAGATAACAATGATCCATGTCACCTAAACTTCGGTTTTGTAAATAAACCTATTTAATTTGTCCATTAATTAATTTAGTTGTTTAACCTATATATGTCTCTTTAATTACAGAAAAAGCTAAGCTTTCCAGCAACAGTGTCTTATGTGCAAGAATACATACCAGAGCTGAAGAAGGAAATATAGAGGCTAAGTCAAACAAAAGATTTGCTTTTATAATAATACTAATATTCAGAGAAATACATCTTCTGCATCTTCAACATCTATTTCTGCAAGTTCACTATGTAATGGGCAGGTTTTGGTACAAATCTCTACAACTCAGACAAATGGTTTTCCAATTTCAGAAGCGTTCCAAAATTGAGAAGAAGATGGGTTTCTTTTGCTAAATGCAATGTACTTTAAATCTTCTGGAGATAAAGATTTTTCACAACTTGCACATTCAGGTACTTAGAGCCCGTTTGCTTAGTTGATTTAGACTAGCTAATATGTGCTGAAATGTAATTTTTAAGTGCTGAAACTGATTTACAAAATAACCAATTACATGTTTGATAAAAGTGTTGAAATTAATAATAAGCAGCTAAAAAATTGGGTAACAAGAGTTTTGTTTTAAAAAGAATTTTAGGGATAGAATAGTAAATATTTTGGTCAAACCTAAAGTCCTTATAAACTGAAATTTGATAAGCTAGGGGACCAACTTATGACTTATTTTTGGCTTATAAACATTTAATTTATAAGCACTTTCAATTTTACCAAACACGTAAATAAGCCAAAAAGTGCTTATAAGCATGTTTGACCAACTTATAAGCTTAGCCAAACACCGTCTTGGCCTTTTCTTTATTTGAAATAACCTTTAATTAATTAATATGTGCACTTTTGATCCCTGTTATAGTGAACCTAGTGCTAAGCCATTTAATTGTCTATATGTTGTCATGTTTTTACTTTTACTCCATATTTGAAGTAATATAATTGTTAAAAATAGTCTGAATATCACATATTTTCTATACAAAGGGACCAAAAACACACGTATTAGCTAAATGAAGATTACATATGCTTAACCAAATATTACAAGGATCAAATCCATAATTTATCAATAATTGAGGGATCCACAGTGCAAATATCCCCTGAAATAATATAAGCTTTTTAGTTACTAAACAGTACTAATTTTGTTGTAGTAGTTAACGTAAGCTACCAAAGTAAGAGTTCTATATTAACAGTTAAAACAGTTTTTGTTTTTGAAGAGAAACAATGTAATTTCTTGAAAGCTTTAGTTTATGTGATAAAAAAAAGAAATTATTGACATTTTTCTAATTAATTTTTTAAAATATTCCAGATGCAAGGGACAATTGGAATTGAGATTCATAGTCTGAAGACAAAGCTTTCAGTAATGTATGAAGAAAACCAAAATCGTAGTTTAGCTTAAATTTTTAGTTCGGCTAAGTAATTGTCAACTGTGCGTTGACGATAAATAAAAGTACGTAATTTCGCTTATATATTTCTTTAGAATCTCAATACCCTATTAAAACATCTTAAATACTACATGAAGCTATTTGAAAACAAGAACAAGAAGACTTAAAGTCGTGCTCATTCATATTGCACTTAAATTTAGTTTCAGGAATCCAAAATTTTAGTTTCTGATATCATGGGTTGAATTTTGAAACCCAACTTATCTATAATTGAACTAATGATATCACATTATTAATAGTTATCCGAAATCTAAGGCTTAGAAGTTTTGTTTTTTGGAATCCAAGGAAAACCCGCAGCCGCTACAGGCTCGGCCCTTTGGGCGAGTACTTTGTGCACACTAGATAAAACCCTTACTGTTTAATAGCCTGCAAACCAGATAGGAGATGTAAAACGCACTAGGCAAGCCCCGTACGACAGACTCGGACCCAGAAGGCAATGAGTTGGATCGAACCCTCATCTCCCGTGTGGAAAACTCCCTCCAAACCCACTGGGCCGTCCCTTTGGGACAAGGCTTAGAAGTTACCATTCTACTTCTACTTACAAATCATTCCTTTCTACTTCTTCTCTCATTTTCGCAATGCTACTACTACATTATTTGTCATTGTCATCTACACAAATCTTTAATCCATGCTCTTTATCTGCTGTTTTGTCTTCCTATCCAGCTCATATTCAGTCGGAGTTTACATTCTTGCTTAATCTGGTCACATATACTTCTTGGACTGGGTACTCTCTGCTGCCATAAACTTCATTCCTTGCTTTTCAAATATTGTACACAATGCTGCCAATACAAATATGATAATGGATCTGCATATTTTCCCTTTCACCCTCCGGGTTATCCTCTTCAATAACCCTTGCATTCCTTACTCCTATTTCCATCAAGTCTAGTAATGTTTTTAGATAAGTACATGCAAATAGTAAGTGCTCCACAGTTTCAATCAGTTGATCACATATCATACATTTATCCTCCTGACTAATCCCCATTCTGCATATTCTCTCCTTAGTGAGGAGTCTCTTGTGCAATAGCCAATAACCAGCCATCATATAAAGCTCTATTTGGGTATGTTGAGCTTGTTCCCTCTTGTGTAAGCCATCCATTCCCTACATACCCTCTACAAATTTATCTCTAATGTTGCATATATTCATCCAATACCAGCAGTAATCGTTAGGTGGTATGTAGTGACAACAAGACTGCCCTTTTAAGCAGATATGATTGACCCACTTTACCCACATGTTGTCTGTTTTCTGGGCAATATTCCACACATATTTGGCCATTCGTTGCCTCATTTCATATAACACAATCCTTGATCCCTAGTCCACCCAGCTTTTTGGGTTTGTAGACCAGGTCCCATACGACAAGCTAAGTGGTTCTTTATTTGTACTATATCTTTGCCATCCGATAAAAATTTCGTGTACATAGCAGCTATATATCTTCTTCAATATGAGCTTAGGGAGGATGAATACTGACGCCTATGTTTGGATGTACTTCAGAACTGAGTTCACTAGTTGTACCCTTTCTGCATACGACAGGTTTCTGGATGCCCAGTTCTTCACCCTGCTGTCATCAGGGGAATAAGACAAGGAGATCTAATATCTCCCTTGCTTTTTGTTATATGCATGTAACTAGGTGCGGAGCCAGAATTTTCATTAAGGGGTGTCAAAATATAAATAGGTAGATAGATCGAAAAGTTAGGGGGAATCAACGTACAGTAAATATACATAAAATAATTTTCCGGCGAAGGAGTGTCGCTTGACACCTGACACCCCTTTGTTCCATGTGGCTCCGCCACTGAATTGTAACACTTCACAAGAATCATGGGAAAGGTGGCAGAGATGCAGGGATTTGACTATCATACCAAGTGCAAAAGCTTGAAACTACAGCACCTCTGTTTGGTGATGATGTTCTATTATTCTGCAAAGGTACATTCCAATCAGTAGTAGCTATGTTAAGAGGACTACAAACTTCTACAACACCTCATGACTGAGTACTAATGCAGGAAATTCCAACCTCTTCTGTGCAAATATGGACGCTAAGAGCATTGAAGACCTTTGTGAACTTACAAAATATTAGAAGGGCAAAATATTTGTGTACTATGATTCTCAAAAGATTACGGTAGGTAGGACATGTTTCAGTCTATTGCAGTGTATTGTAGATATCTCCTTGTATACAGTGTTACAATATGCAATTGGCATATATTCTCCAACAGTTGATGCATGAGCACTTTTAGGGACAAGTGTGATCATACTCATATTGAGGGCTTCTATTATTTTCCTATTCATAAAGAATTCCATTACTGCTTCTATCAGATCGTTTCCCACAATCTCCAACTACCTTTAAAAAACTGACTGCCATACCCATCCCGGTCTGGTGATACCTGCTAACCCCCACAATGCTTTCTTCACGTGCTCTTCAGTAAATTTACTATATTGCGTTGCTCTCTGATCTTTTGTGATTATATTTCTTTGTCTGACCAAGCTGCTACATACACTTTCTGTTGGAAAAATTTGAGGAATTATGGAGATTAAAAGATTTAGCTTGAGGCGTGTCAAGGACACTGTCCTTAATGATATTTCGCCTATACCGTAATGAATAAAATTAGGCGTATCCCCAGGATTCAACAAGCTCTTCTAGTATAACTAGGAGCAGAAACAACAAAGATTTATAAGAAGAAAACCCAGCACAAAAGAAATAAGAAGAGAAGTTTTTACTATTTTTTCACACTTTAGAAAATAAAAACACAAACTATTTATAGTCCAAAAACAATTGAACTATCTAATAATAAACTAACGTCCAAATGGACCATCTGATAAAAGTAACGTAAAATGCAAAATGTTAAAAGACGAAAACGTTTATAATGTAATTATTATTTTCAAAAGTTAATGAAAGTTAATCACATTTAACATGAGAAAACGGTTATGCATACAAGACCATTCTTTGGTCAATTTCAAAGTTATAAAACCATAACTGATTTCTTTTATACCCATTAAAAATATTCAAATTAATTTGTCTAATAAAGACCCATTAAACGAATGAATCCAGACATCAATTTAAATATTCTTTTTGAGATATTAAAACAATTATTATTTTTCAACACTTTCTCTATTCTTTGTACTAGTTCCCAACAGGTTCTCATAGAACTCAATAAAAGTTTTTGCAATCTCATCTTCTACGGTTACTGTATTAGCAATAGAATCTCTTATTGATAATACTATGTTTATGTTCCTCCTAGATTTCAGTATGTTGTAGAAGAACTTTGTGTTCTGATCTCCATGAGCCAGCCATTGCAGTTTGCATTTTTGCCTCAGGTATTAACCTCTAGCCTCATTCCAAATATAGCAATCTTCTAATAGTTGTCTCTCTGCAGTAATTAGGTCCTCATTCATAGGGTCCTTGTGAAGTCTTTCCTGACAGTCCTTTAACTTCTTCCTAGCTTCCTCAACATTCATGTCCACTTTTCTAAATATGTTTTTGTTTAGCCTTCTGAGTATGTGTTTGAGGTTGTCCGCTTCCCTACTAATTCATACATCAGTGTTCCATGCTTATTTGTTCTCCGCCCTGCTACAACTCCATTTTAAAATTCTGGTGCCCTACTCCACATATTAAAATTTCTTAATATCCTTCTATATTGTTGGTTACTGATTTCTCCGTTGATGATTGCTGGGTAGTGTCAAATAGTCCACTCATATAATGAACTTCTGAGTCTCGCAGTGCTACTATCCATTCATTGTTTATAAATATTCTATCAATCCTGCTACACACTTTGTGTTTACTGTATTGGAAAAAAATTGAATTTATATTAAAAGTGACGTGGCATGACACGTAGATTGGTCAAATGGTCAAAGCGTAACAATTGAGAAAAAGGCACGGAAGATGACATATACGGAAAGAGGAAGTTAAACAAGCACGAGAAGCAGTTTAGGCACGACACTCGTATCAATTCAAGTCATTTAAAGCCAACGGATTGAAAGACATTAAAGACATGGATCTCAAGACAAAAAGTAGTCCAAATTCAGTATTAAATATTTGATACGTTAGAAAATTAGTATTTAATAGGAATAATTGTGTAACGGCTTATTTAATGTCATTTATTTCTCATAATTGACTCATTAAAGCTTATGTTTCATTCATTTACCTAGAATCAACTATAAAAGGAAGAAGTCCCATCATTTGTAGGACAGACGAAAAAATCATTGGTATCATACTGGAATACAACATTGTTTATTGCTTTATTCTTATTCTAAGAAAGCTTATTATTTTTGGTCTCATCTTGAGCCGCGTTTAATTCACCTTGGTATATTTCTGCATTTGTCCTATACAACGTGCCACAAGCAACTCCCTTTGCAATCACCAATGATCCCTTTGTGAGTCTCCATTTTTGATTTGCAAAATAGTTCTCGTATCCATCTCGGTCTTAAGTAATTCCCGAGATCAAGTTCATCCGCAAATCAGGTACGTGCCACACATCCTTTAGAACCAATGTGCATCCGACATTCGTCTTGATACAAATGTCACCAATCCCCGCAATCTTTGAGTAACTTGTGTTACCCATTCTTACAGTGCCGAAATCACCTACTATATATCTGCAAAAAAGATCTCTTACCGGTGTGGCATGGTAAGATGCCACTATGTCAACCACCTATTACGACTCTGGACCTGACATGTGCATGCATTTCTCTTCCTTATTTATAAAGAGGACAACATTATCATTGTTTTGCACCGTGGCGGCACTGTTGTCGTCATTCTTCTGGCCATTGGTTTAACCTTTGACTTTCCTTGGATTTGGGCAATCTCTTTTGAAGTGACCTGGCTGATCGCAGTTGTAGCAATTTTTGGCTGTTGATTTGGATCGGATATTTGACTTCCCACGAGCTCTAGATCTACCATAGTTGCTTGAACTCCTTTAATAACTACTGTCTCTACCTTCTGCGATGAGAGCATGTCTTTGATTTTCAAGCTTCTTTCTCATCTTCTCATTGAGTAAAAGAGTCGATGTGATATCTTTCAACTTAATAGTAGTCTTATCGTGCAGGATGGTTGTTGCCAAATATCGTACGAAGATGGCAACGAGTTCAATAGCAATATGACTTTATCTTCTTCCTCGATTTTCACTCCGAGGTTGGCAAGCTGTGTGATTAGTCCGTTAAAAATATTTAAATGTGACAAAAAATTTGTACTTTCACCCATGTGTAGGGCGTATAACTGCTTCTTCAGGTACAATTTATTTGTCAGCGTTTTGGACATGTATAGGCTTTCCAACCTTGTCCAAATTTCACGTGCAGTGTCTTCATCAATGATGTTATTTACTACATCATCTAATAATTTCAACTTGATTGTAGTAGCAACTCTTTCATCCAAGTCAACCCAATCCTCAGCTTTCATGGTATCAGACTTTT
Organism: Nicotiana noctiflora; assembly: GCA_032618575.1. Taxonomy (NCBI): domain Eukaryota; kingdom Viridiplantae; phylum Streptophyta; class Magnoliopsida; order Solanales; family Solanaceae; genus Nicotiana; species Nicotiana noctiflora. The sequence goes on along the minus strand of JASVEL010006155.1, from coordinate 159,937 downwards.
TGGCATCATCATCTAGTACCTTGTGTAATCCTTGTTGGATGAGCAGATCCCTCATCCTTCTTTGCCATGTTGAGAAATTGTTATCTCCATTGAATTTTGCTACCTCGTACTTTACTCCGGACATTATTATTTTTCACCGAGTATAGTACTACCGACAGTGAATAGTATTTTAGTGAACGAGCAGAACCTGTGCTCTGATACCAGTTGTTGGGAATAAACCTCCACAGAGATAATATTCACGGTACTAAAAGCGGAAATAATAACGTTGCACCGAGATACAATAATTAACAAGAATAAAAGAGTAGCAATGACACCAAGATTTTTATGTGAAAAACCCTTTTGAATAAGGAAAAAAACTACGGTCCCGAGAGGAGAAACAAATATCAATATAGTAAGGAATTTTACACTTTGTAGGTCCGAGTAAAATAATCCAAAGACCACTACAACACTCAAAAGAAATAATCCTCTTTTGATATTCCCACCTCACTACAATATCGCTCACTCTCTATTTTTCTCACAGACTATTTTCTTATACCCTTTCCGTGAAACCTCACTCTTTCCTTCGAACTCTCAGATATATTTTACCTTTGAGATTGATGTTTAAAATGAGAGCTGAAGCTATCCTTTTATAGGTAGAACACCGTCTACTACGTTTGACATATTTTATCTGCATGCTTGCCATATTTGCATCTTATGCAGAAAGAAACGTGAGCTGTTGTGGGATGATGGGTGTAGGTTGCCAACTTTGAAAGAGTCCAAAACTTTTTTAATGATTTTTTGGACAAAAATTACATTTTTAATGCTAAAAAAATGTTACAAAAATAGCTAATTCGCAGTATAATACTGCGAATTACCTTAACGGAAATTTTGTCGTTAAAGCAATTCGCAGTATAATACTGCGAATTATATTTTTTTTTTATAATTCACAGTATTATACTGCGAATTACTGTTCAATTTTTTTTTAATTTTGCATGATTACTGCGTGTTATTAAAAATAATAATTAACAATACACATAACAATAATTCAAACACATAAAATATAGTACTATATCGCGAAATAATTATTAAATTTTTCTATAAAAAACTATTTTTTCCACATGGGTTTTGACGTTTTCACAATTAACAAATTTTAGTTTTGTTGTGTTATTGGCTGCTAAAGTCTGAGTTTATTTTCATTTGCAAAATCTTGTACTTTTATCATAATTAAAATATGTCAAAATCTGAGTTATTTAAAAAAAACAAATTATCTAGTAAATTATTGCTAGAAAAATTATTTATCTTCTCAAGTATTTTGATGCAAAACTGCTTGTAACTCATCATCTTATGCATGCCGCTTATGTTGCTTTAAATTAATATTAGTTAGTTGAAAAAAAGACATGTGAAACGCTTATTTGATGCAAAACTACTTGTAGAATTAACCTTTTCATGTTTGCTAAGAAAAAATCTCTATTGTGTTTTGCTAAAATATCTCAGGTCGGACCACGTACTTCTAGTACAATAGATATTTTTTGACAAATAATGGAGTAAAGCTCTTTCCAGAGTATTATTGGTTAGTTGTTGATTGGAGATGTTGAAATCTTAAATTGCAAGACCATTATTATACTTTGTAGGAATTTTTATGCATTATGTAAACATGATTTTATACAATCAGATCAATTAAAAAATAATTATAAAATTACTCTATTTAATAACATTAATTGATAATATGATAGCTAAAAATAAGCGTTAAATAAGATATTATAACAGATTAAATTATACTTTCATTACATTATGAAGATATATAATTTAAATCCATTATTTATTTACACAGAATAACTTCTTGTTGAAGTTTTTTTATAGTCCACTATTTTTGGTTACTTTTAGACTACTTTCTAACTGACTAGTATTAATTTAAAGCAACATAAGCGGCATGCATAAGATTATGAGTTACAAGTTATTTTGCATCAAAATACTTGAGACGATAAACAATTTTCCTAGTAATAATTTACTAGATAATTTTTTTTTTAAATAACTCAGATTTTGACATATTTAATTATGATAAAAGTACAAGATTAAATTTGCAAATAAAAATAAACTTAGACATTAGCAACCAATAATACAACAAAACTAAAATTTGTTAATTGTGAAAACGATAAAACCCATGTGGAAAAAGTTAATTTTTTTGTAAAAAAATTTATGAATTATTTCGCAATATAGTACTATGTTTTATGTGTTTGAATTATTGTTATGTGTATTGTTAATTATTATTTTTAATAAAAGCAGTAATAATGCGAAATTAAAAAAAAAATTGAACAGTGATTCGCAGTATAATACTGCGAATTACCAATTTTTTTTTTATTTATAATTTGCAGTATTATACTACGAATTGCTTTAACGGCAAAATTTCCGTTAAGGTAATTCGCAGTATTATACTGCGAATTAGCTATTTTTGTAACTTTTTTTAGCATTAAAAAAGTAATTTTTGTCCAAAAAATCATTAAAAAGGTTTTGGACTCAACTTTGAAAACAACCAACTTTGAATGGGATGAACCCCACATATCCAACCAAGGTTTATTTTGTTAGCTTTGCATGACGTCTTGTTATTTTTAATCTCTAGAAGTAGTATCAGAGATGATTCCTATTTACATAAATCCACTACCGTAATATTTATAAAATAAAAAGATATATGAGAGAAACAATTTTTTCCTTAAACAAGTCTCTCTTAATGACTATATTGCGGATGTTATTGATATTGTGTGAAGGTGAGATTCTTAATTTACTTATCCACAATTTTTTTTTACAAGTAAGGGATCTATTAAATATGATTTTGATTTAAAATTGGAGAAATCTAAAGAAACACACCAAATTAAAGCGTACTTCTGTTAGATGTGTCAATAAAATGAATCTCAAAGATAACTTCAGCAAAATAAAAGATTACTGCACTTCCACGCTATACGTTTCGAAAGACATAATCATGTTTGCCTTTGTATCTCTAAATGTCAAATTTAAACATCGGCTACAATAAATGGACATCAAAATGAAGAAAAAGAAAAAAAAAGAAGAAGAGGAAGGTAATACTATGACTTCGTAGATGAGGATCTACTTTTAATCAGGCCAACATAGGCCTCTTTGTCAATGACTATGAGTATTGCGTTTTACTGAACGAAATATTTGATTTTATATGGAAGATTTATAATCTTTGATTTTATGTCGGGGAAATATATTTAAAATACTGTTCCTTCTTTTCATTTTATGTATATAACGGTGTTGGATTGGTATACGGAGTTTAGTAAAGACAAAGTAATTTTTGACACACAAGCCTGAGAATGCTAGAACTCAAGAATTCTCATATATAGAAAGGTGCATGTCAACATATATGAAATGAACTAAAAACGAAAGAATGTCACGTAGAGAGGTCGGAAAATAATGGCCGAAAATTATATTATATGTCCCTAATTGGAGATAAATTATGGTAGCTCTTTCTTAAGAAGTAATAGGTCATGTCAAATACAAATGAACAATTCAACATAATAGCTAACATATCAACATACTAGCTAACATATCATGGTATAGCCAGTTTTCACACTAATAAATCAATAATAGCCAGCGTTTATTAAATTAATAAAAAATAGTCACTATTTTATTGCAACAGGGATCGATCCCGTATAATTTACGGGAATTCTGATGCATTTGTGTTCGAACTCAGTATATTATGCTGGACCGGTATACTTTCCTAACTCCTGTAAAATTTGCGGGAGACTGAAGCACCAATGCTCCAAACTCTAGTATATTATATTGAATATTTATACTTGCTGGAACTCCCGTAAAATATGGGGGATTTCCATCATAATTATGCTTGAACTGCCGTAAAATTTGCAGGAGTTCCAGCATAGTTATCCTGGAACTCCCGTGAAATATGCAGGAGTTCAAGCATACTTATGCTGGAACTCCCGTAAAATTTGCGGGCGTATTTTCCGAATTTTGAACAGTATTTTCGTTCAGATTTCTCTTTACATAAAAAGGTGGTTAAATTTCGATAATTTTTGAAACTTGGTTATTTTTTAACGACCAGTGATAAATTTGACTATTTTTAAATTTCTAACAGATAATAATATACTTCGGACCTCCCACATAGAGATATTAAAAAGCCCATTACTCCGAGTAGATCATCGACTTTTATTTTTATATATTTTTTAAAATAATCCCTTAATTAGCCTAATAAAGAGCTTCATTATTGTCCAACTATTTTAGTTTAGTAGCTATTTAGATAACGTGGTAGTTTTAATATCCATTCATGCTTTAATTTGGGTCATATAGTAAATTGATGCTGTAGTTTAAAGAAATGTCTCATTTCAATGAATCACACATGTCTGGTCTCAAATATGCCGACGGAAAGTACATTCTCAATCGAGGATACCAAAGGGTGTTTGTACCAAATGTTGTGATTCTTATCATTTCTAGCTAGGCAGTTCATTCTGCAACATTTTACACACGAAGAACAAAATTACCATCAAAGCGCATATAATGTGAACTTATACTTTGTTTAATATAAGACTCAATTACTACAAGAAGTTAAGCATGTGACCAACATTATATAAATGTCGTTCGTATTAAGTCACATAGATGTCACCGATGGATTATTATATGCCGCGAAAGCACTTTCAGTATCAAAATAACATGTAATCTAGATAACTAGTATATACAGGGTTTCACGGGTTACCTCTTGAAGCATGAACAAAACTCATTTATCACGTGAGCCTCCAATTCCATAGCAACTTAATAAATTCTCCATCACCCGTACGATCACGATCTCCGAAACGTTCCACGGTCTTCTACTGTGTTACCCAAATAATACCCGAAAATAGTAATTTCGTGTGGACGAACTTTTCTTGGAAATAGGACTGAAAATTTCGGCCGCTGTGACTACTCCCTCTAGGTGAAAAACCTTATGTATTTATAGCACAAATTTTAAGGGTTAAAACCTTTTTTTCAAAACATGTTAGGTTTTCCTTTCCACTAGAAAAATAATCTTTTTATTTCTTATTATTTAGGCACAACAGGGACCACAAAATTTAATTAACAAGGCTCCAATTATGGAATTAATTTCTAATTTTTAAAATTAATATCTACCATAATTAATTACGAATTATTCCACTAAAAATTCATAATTGCACTCCTTATTCAATTTTGAAATTCATCCATTAAATCTTATTTAACTCCCCATGTTAAGATTCAAATACTAATCAATTAAATTAAATTACTGACGATTTAATTTATTGACTATTTCCTTTAGACTTTCGCTTAACTTATTTCATGTGTCGGATATAAATTCCACCAGCCGAGTTTACACATGAAAATTTATAAGCTTTCATAAAGGTGTGTCATAAATCTCTAAATCGAGACATGGATTCCATCAACTAATTATTACTTCACTAATTTACATTATTACTATTATCTAATTTACCATACATATTGACCCATGAAAGAATCCCGCCTTTTAATAAATTAATATAATAATAATATACACAGCTATCAAAATTAAGATTATAAGTACATTTAATGGCTATAGAGTTTATCTTATTCAGTCAGTATAAAATACATATCTCTACTTGGTCCGTTCAATACATACAAAATGTACTAGCACAAGAAGTTAATAATCAACAATATTATCATAATATATACTATATTTAAACCTAATCCATGGTTAATAGTATATATCCCAACAATCTCCCACTTAGACTTTTAACCATGACAATTGTCAGAATATACTATATCTAAACGCACGGTTAATAGTATATGCCCCAACAACCTTCCACTTAGAGTCATAATCATGCATCTACAACTTTCTTAGGCATTCTTTTATATGACTATTAAACATCTTCACCAAATAAGGTTTTGTTAAAGAATTGTCACGACCCAAACTCCGCGCCTCTCGTGAAGACAAAGCCAGCCAGACCATTTCAGAACACCGCTTTTAAGCAGTTAATTAGTTAATAACAATTTGAATATGATTTAATGATATTAATTAACGTAATTACAATCCAACACAACTCGACCGGGGTTTCACAAGTCACGAGCATCTACAAGAATGAACTTCCCACTTTTCAGTCTAGAAATACACTGAACAAGAATAATGAATAACATAGAAAGATAGTGGTGCTGTGAACGGTGGCAGTCACCTCGCTAAAACCTATACAATTGTGCCTCCATGCAGCCAATACCCGCTACCGGGTGAATAAATACCTGCAACTGCACGCGAGGTGCAGGGAGTAAAGTGAGTACTCCAATTGAGTGAGTAATAAAGGTAAATAATAACTTAGCATCAAGAAATCACGTAAAGCAACCAACATGGTATATAGAAACCGGGTACAATTTTCTGAGAAAACAGTGTAATATGTGAAATCTTTAAAAATACCTTGGCTCAGTTCAAATCTCTTTTGAAAATGATCTTTTCAATAATTACGAAAATGATTTCAAAACAGTTAGTGTTGATAAGCATAGAAAAGTCCGCCCCTCGGGCAAAAATACCACATTATAACAGGTAAAAGGCAAATAAATATGCAAGAAGAGCATATAAAACTGTGCCTCCCGGGCAATCCTTCAAAAATACTACCATCCCCTCGGGCTCACTCTTAACGACACTCTCCGAATAGTATCACATAGTAGCCGCTGCGGTGTGTGGACCGATCCATATATCGCTGCGGCATGCAGCCCATCCATAGCTCGCTGGCGTGCAGCCTGATCCATATGGTTACCCGCACTCACTGTGGGAGTACAGACTCCGGAGGGGTTCCTACAGCCCAATGCTATATCACTTCAGCGTGTAGTCCGATCCAATATATACATACTACTGCGGCGTACTACCTGATCCATATAATATACTGCTGCGGCATGCAGCCCCATCCATATATAATCCTCACATCCAGGCCCTCGGGCTCACATCACTGAGTGCATCCTCACATCTAGCCCTCAGCTACACTTAGTCAAAATATCATCACAAGCACCTCGGGCATTAGCAAAACAGAAGTCCTCAGCCCAAATTATCATTTAAAATATCATTTAAGACTCAAATATGAGTAAAAGTGGCTGAGTTGTAAAATAGTGGAGAAACAATATTACTAAGTTCAAGTAATAAGTTAAAACAGTAAGAAAATAGTGAAAATAATCCCCGAAGGGTTCAAATAATTGGCACGAAGCCCAAATATGGCAATCAGCCCAAATCAGGATAATAACAAATATGTTCCAGTCAAATACGCGGTAAAAATTATCAATCGAGATGGACCAAGTCACAATCCCCAATGGTGCTCTACCCCACGCTCGCTATCCGGCATGTATGTCACCTCAATATAGCGCTATGGTGTGCAAATTCGGGGTTTCAAACCCTCAGAATATTATTTACAATCATTACTCACCTCGAACCGGTGAAATCTCTAGCTCACGACGCCATTGTCCATCAAATCAGCCTCCATGCGTGTCGAATCTAATCCAAAATCAGAGCGAATACATCACAATAGGCTAAAGTAACATAACCCAATCGAAAAGAATCGAATAATATCAAAAATCACGAAATTGCAAAACCCGAGCCCCGAGCCCCGGGCCCACTTCTTGAAAATCAGAAAATTAACATCACCGGAATCCTTATCTCGCCACGAGTTCATACATACCAAGAACTCTAAAATCCGAGCTCAAATGACCCATCAAATCCCAATTTGAAATATCAAAAACTCATGCCCTAGTTCATCAATTTTAGGCTTAATTTCCATGAATTTCTAGGTAAATTTCACATAATAATCGTGTTTCAAGGTCATATAACTCACATCCAATCAATCTCAGTCGAAATCACCTTCAATTCCCATCCAATAGCACTTAAGGTTGTTCAAAAATGGTGGAAAATAATCCAAGCTCGCGGATAAAATATTATTTAAAAACCCTTCTGCCCAAGCCTTTTTCCGCTTCTGCGACCCAGATACCGCATATTCGGTTACCGCTTATGCGGCAGTTCCTCCGCTTTCGCTGGTTCTTCAAAATTCTTCAGGACCGCTTTTGCGGCCATTTTTCGCTCCCGCAGACACCGCATATGCGGGAATACGCCCGCTTCTGCAAAATTCCTCCAATTGGTCCAGTCCGCACCTGCAACCCCTTCTTCGCATCTACGGATCCGCATCTGCGGTCCCTTTTCTGCAGATGTAGAAATACAAGATATCAGCTGACCTTTAATATGCAAAAATTCCAAAACTCTCCGTTTAACCATCCGATCTCATCTCGAGGCCCCAGGGACCCGACCAAAAACACAAACATGATCCAATACCTTATTCAAACTTGCTCCAATCATCAATACACCACGATTAACACTAAAACCATCAAATCCAAGCCTAAGTTCTTTAAATTCTTTCGAAACTCACATTCGATCAAAAACCCAACCAGATCACCTCCGAATGAGTTGAAATTTTGCACACACATCCAAAATCACCTAACGAAGTTACAACAACTCTCGGAATCCCATTTCGACACTCTGATCAAAATCTCACCTATCAACCAAAATTCGCCAAAATACTAACTTTGCCAATTCAAGCCTAATTGTACATCAGACCACCAAAATCAATTTCGATCACACTCCTAAGTCACAAATCATCCCCCAAAGCTAACTGAATCACCAGAAAAATGCATCCGAACCCTATAACTCAATAGTCAACATCCGGTTTACTTTTCTAAAATAAGCCTTCCTTAAAGAGACTAAGTGTCTCATTTTCTACCAAAACCAATCCAAATCAACTCTAACATACCAAATACAGATAATGAAACATAAAGAAGCATAAGAATGGGGGAAATGGGGTGGTAACTCCTGAGACGACGGGTCGGGTCGTCACATCCTCCCCAACTTAAATAAACGCTCGTCCTTGAGCGTACCCAAAGTTATCCTAGAAGCCAACCAATAGTTGAGTGACCTTACCAAGCATATAGTCGAGAGTGATCCCACGTCACCCTATCTCGTGTAGGTTCGATAACACAACATAGCTGAAATTTCACAATCCATTTAGTTTATAAATCATAGAACCACATCGCACTTTTCGAAATCGCACCCAAGATCAGAACCTCACATTTATACTCAAAATAAGCCCGAACCAACTGTAATAACCCATATCTGCAACCTCATGTGCAATCATATGATATACTACATAACCCAAATACTCAAAATGATAACTTCTACCCAAAGCAGTTGCCCACAATACCCGAATACTGGTAGGAAACCTCTTATCAACTGAGGTCTTATTCCAACACTTTCATAAGCTACCAATGATAAATGAAACACGCAATAAACCGTAACCATTCCTCAGATCAACCATTCACGAAGCGACTTCCCCTTTTGACTAACACATCAACAGGTTCTGAGTCGAACTTCGATATTATCCTCCCAACAAGCTAAAATCAAATCCGTTTGTATTCATTAATAACTCCAACGATCACCTCAAATACAACACACCTCTCTGGTGATATGACACCTCAATACAGGCCTAAACCACAAATTTCATAATACACGCACCAATAAGAAACGGTCTTAACATACTCAAACCATGAAATATGACTCAAACGAAAGAGCTATACCTCAAGCTCATCAGTACCATTACAACACAACACTGAGACTCCACCTCACGTCATAGAAATAGAACACCTGAATCTACCCCGAAAGGTCATATATCTACGTGGCCTCGCTACAATGCGTGATCCTATCCAAACACTGCTACACATGAAACACCTCAAGTCACTATGCCCAAAATCGACAACAACGCACCATTTGATGTCAGAAACCAAAGTAATTCATTACACCCACAGTGAAATAAATAACATAAGACACGTAACCCGATATCTCATAACCAATACTCCATTTACCGAGCAACACCCAATTACTATTCCCGCTCGACTTTCACTGTGAATCCCCAATAGAACCGTACCACATGTGCCCATAACCAACAAATTATAATTCCTCATAGCACCGAAAAGCAACTAATAGATCTCCCCAGATTGCTAACAAGTTTAATAACGATCGAATTAACCTAGCCCTCAACAATACAATTCGGGGCCAACCAAGTCAACTCAAGCTAAATATGCCACATCGGCCTGCCAACGAACTCATTACCAAGAAGCCTGAAGATGCTCCCACCACTATTATAACTCCTGCCGGAGTTGTACGATATGGGGCCCGCCACCTAATCAATACCGAAATCCAAAACCTCGCCTGGCGACATGCCCGGCCAAAAGAAACTCATCCGAAAAGTCCCTCAACACCGGAACTGAATCAATGGTAGAAATATTTGCACTGACATCCATCACGAAGGCCCAATTAAGAAAAACAATCCTTCCCAGCCATCCGCCGGGTCTTTGGAATATAAACCACTCTGCTAGAACATAATCTGACGCATCTCATCACTCCATCCGTTGCGCTTTTCGACATAGCCCATATCGTGATAGGCTAGAATAACCCATCACTAAGACAACTATCGTACACCCCAACATTATATCCTGAATCTAACATACCAAGCAAAGAATGATCCACTCGGGACTCCAAATCCCAATAACCTGTAAAAGGTACCGATACACACGATCCACAACCACTGCATAGCCTGAACACGAGAACTCCTAGTCTCCAACTCCATACAGCACACGAATCACCATACCTGATCCTAAATTTCGCCATATAAGTACATATCACACCTCAAGTACCTAATCATTCCACGAAAGATATTCTAAAATTCCCCTGTGCCATCAAACAAACTCAGATATCAATAGCCGATCTAATAATAAAGTGCCACAATACTACTGAAGTATCATCAATATAATCACATTACCTTTTCCTGAGACATATACTCTCGTCAAATCACTTCCAATTAGCAATATCATTCCTTGATTATCCGAGGCTACCCGTTGCCTAGGAATTTTATGAACTTCTTTCGAACTGAACTGTAACCTAGCACACGCTAGTCTCGATCCTCTACCACATGCCACATATACCATACCATCCAAGGATAACATGAAAACTTTTATCTCCCTTCCGACCCATAGAAATCTACTCACTTAACTAGTTAAAAACTTCCATTGATCCCATCTAGAAGAAAAATCATCGCATATTCCATGCCTCTCATGCCCATAGAAAATATACAATTCCCAACCGCGGTAGAAACCATCAAGAACTCTTCGATTTCCCTTTTAACAAATCAGACCTGCCATGACAGAATCCTTCCAATTCGACCAAGCTAAGCAAGCCACCAAACTCCAAGAGCATTGCTGAAAAATACTTGCAATGGCTTATTACTTTGAACACATACAAGAAATTAATTATATCCTTACCATACTGATTTGGTCTGCTATCAATGTCACACCTCCTTTTTTCATACACGTACGTAAATGTGCCACTATTTAATACTACACCCCGAGAAGGGATATAATAATAATCAGGGAAGGAGTTTTTCCACTTAAAGGACAGTCGGAACGGGATCAATTTATTTAATTTTTTTAGAGTCGCCACTTGGGAAAATAATGGTGTCCCAAGTCACCGGTTAATCCCGAACCGAGGAAATTTATGACTCTGTATTACAGTCTGCGAAACTAGAAACCTGGATAAGGAATTCTGTTAACCCGGAAAAAGGTGTTAGGCATTCCCGGATTCTATGGTTTTAGCACGGTCGCTCAACTGCTCTTTTTGCTTTTATCTGATTTCTTTACATATTTTAATTATGTGCTTTTATGTTCCGCTTTTCAATTTTAGAAGAATTGCGACGTCACGAAAACACATTTCGAGTCACACCGCAACCAATACGCCTGTGACTTTAATGTATTTCAGTTTCGTCGAGAGATAGATTTGGGTCACATAAATGCGCACCCGTATTTAGGAAAGTAATTTTATTAACAAATCTTGCCTAAAGAGTCTATCATCTTTATTAACTTTTGGAAAGACCGTGAAATTTGCTAAATGGTCTTCCTGAGTCTAAATTTTATTACAATTAATTGAGGGCCCCGCAATTATGTGATTTTGTTTGGCGAGTCTCGTCTTATTTATTAACAATATAATCCTAAAATGACTACATTCCCTATATTTTTTAGTTTTTATAAATAAAGGAAATTCACAATTAATTTAGAAATTAAAAATGCAACATTTATCTAATTTATGACAAAAACTTAATGACACAGATTTTAATCTATGTTTAAACAGAAAATACTTTTTTTTCGGAATTATTTTATTATTTTATTAAATACGAAATTTCATAACTTAATAATAAAAGAAGCTAATTCAGAATAATATTAAAACTTGAATATATAAAAAGAAAAACCAATAAAATCATTTATTCAAAACTATCAAAAATTATAGCCATATTAAAGCTTATATGGTAAAAATTATTTTTATTCCAAATTGTTCAAAACTAAGCTTATTTTTAGAAAAAAAACAGCAAGCTCCGTGGTTGATATTGATTGGTCAGGCTGGCTTAGCAATGTGCTGGGCGCCATCACGACCGGATTTGGGGTTGTGACATATATGTTATATTTAGATAAATGTTTAATAAAAATAAACATTACTTAAATAAATCTAAAAATAAAAATGCAAAATCAACAACTAATATATATATACAAACTAAACCAATTATCTTACAACTAATTTAAACTCATATTTTTAATTTTTTACTATTTTTGGCTTAAACCCTTGATATTAACTATTTACAACTATTTTTCAAAACCATAATCAACCTTAATTATTTACACCTATATTGGGAGATTTGATGGAATTTGAAGCAACCATTCTTTTATCATTTAAAACTTAAACCGTACATAAATGCCTAATTTACGCAAAAATAATTACGATTCACATTTTTATTGAACTTAACTACATATTAACAACTTAGTTTATTAAAGAAAATATTAAAAAAGTTCTAATTAATTCGATTAACAAAAAGAGTAATTAATTCATTCTTCCTTTTATTTACTAAATGATTTGAACATTAATAAACACATTTATAATTATACTATATAATAACCATTTTTCGAAGTGAACTATTATTACTACAATAAGGCTTAATTATTTAAAGTTATCACAAAACTTACAGGAATATTAATATGGAATTTATTGAAACATAATCTGTAAAAGAAGATAGAAATAAAAAACTATTTAAAATTTCAACAAAATTCTTATCTTTCACATATATTCATCTTATTATTTAAACATAATTAGGTATGTACCTGATATTGGAAATAAAAGAAATATCGGTGATCAACACAGCAAATAGTAATATCACAGCAACAACAACCTCAAAAATACCCAGTATCCGGATTTAAGCAATAAGAATTAATAACCAGAATTGAACTTCAGAATAAGATTTGTAAAAATGGAAGACTAATTTTCTTTCAGATTTTGTTTTTTCGTTTTTTTTTCTTTTGTTTTTGTTTTTGTTTTTTTTTTACTATTTGCTAACACACATAAGATTTTTTCAAATTCTTCGCTCTAAGATTTTTCTTCTCTTCATCTTTTCAAAATTTTCTTCTCTTAATTCTTCTGTCCCCTTTTATGAAATAAAATATGATTCTTATATAAGCAAGACTCAACTCTTTCAAAACAAATCATTATTAATTAAAAACTAAAAGTAAGACTTCCACTTTCTTTTATTTTAATCTAACTTTTAATTCCACTACTTTATGTTTTATTCTCCACTATTTTTATTTTATTAATACTTTAATTACCACTATCTTTTGTTTTGTCTTCCACTTTAATTTAACAATAATTAAATAACTAATGGACAAAATAATTTAATTCAAATAATTGACTACAAATTAATGACCAAAATAACCCCAAAATTATTGAAATTTACTACTATACTCTTATCAGCTATAATCAATTCACCTAAATCAAACAACCAAAATATAGCAAATTTAACCAATTCTTAAACAATTTTAACAACAATCCTAACAACATGATGAACAACCAAGAACAACATGATTTTTAACAACAAAAAATTTCTAGATTTATAATAACAACAAACAAGTAACTTTAAATCACTTAAACTTAACATATCAAACAAACTATTTTAATTCTGTAATTAAAATCCGAAATTAGAATTAAGCAAAAATAATGAACCAAATTTAGTCTACTAAACTCAATAATCATCTAATATTCAAATTAAATCTACCAATATCACAAGCAAGATTTAAGATGCAAAAATGATTGACTATAACATTTCTATATTAACAACTTAACAAAACACATGATTAAAGTATGAAAAATGAAGAAATAATCAAGAACATGATGAACAACAAAAAAAGAAACAAAATCAACCATATACTTATCTAAATCCGAAAATATACATATATATATATTATAAATTATTACCACTCACCACCACCATCCTCAACTGTAATCGCAATCATTACCAATTATCAGTAGCTATTTACCCAAAACTATCACCATCAACCAAAACTACCACCAACCACCACCTCTAATCAGCATTCACAAATACCATTGTTAGCCATCACCACCACTAATCACCAAATTTTAAATAAATAAATATATATATAAATATATATATATATATATACACTTTATTAATAAAATATTAGATTAATTAGTATTTCATTTAAATTTTATGTTTATTAATTTTTTACTAATAAAGATAAATTTTGTACATTCAGATGTTAAAATATACATATATATATATATACATATATATATATATATATATACACACACACACACACACACACATATATATATATAAAATCTGCCCAAAACATATATACACACGAATATATTATTCGTAACATGTATATATCTATAATATACCCATATATACATGTATATACACAACATATACATAGTATATACATATGCATAATTCATGTATTTATCAATATATATCAATCATATATATATATATATACATATATATACATATGTATATATACTATATATATATACGTATATATATATATATATATATATATATATATATATATATATATATCCACCCTCGCCGGAAAAATAAAAAAGAAAGAAAGAAAAGGATGATGATGTTGCTGCCATGGATGTCGTCGAGGAGGGGTGCTGGAGGCGATGGGCAGGCTGGTTGGGCAGTGGGGGGTCGGCCATGGAGGGGAGGGAGAGAAGAGAAGAAGGAGGAGGAGAGGAGGAGAGGGAATAGTGAGTGTGGAAGCTTGTTTTGTTGTTATGTGTTTAGGGTTAGTATGAAAAAATAAAAAAAATAAGGGGTATGGTTTATTTTGGTCAGATTTGGGGGGGAATTAGATTGGGCTTGGGGTTTTGGGTTGGGTAGAATTGATTTGGGCTTGGGGTTATTTCAAAAATTGGTCCAATTTCGAATTTCCTTCTATTTCTGTTCTCTTTTTATTACTAATTAATAAAAAAACTGCTAAGATTAAATTATAAAAACCAAAATTATCTTAAAATATTAATTAACTCCCAATAATAATTATCACACAAAATTAAATATTAATTAAAATAAAATTGCATAATTTGGACTTTAAATGCTAAAAATGCAAAAAATACATATTTTTTGTGATTTTTCATTTTCGTAAAATAAACTTAATTATTCTTAATTGTAAACTTGAATTTTATATACAAATGCAAGATATTTTTTATATTTTATTTATTTAAACAAATAAATATGCACAGATAAATGCAAACAATTCAAGAAAAATAACACAAAATTCACAAATATTGCAAACAATACAAAACTCTTTTATTTTGAATTTTTGGGAGTAATTCTCATATAGGGAAAAATCACGTGCTCACAATCACGTTATTCCATCTATCTAATTTCCCTTCTGAATCATCATCAACTTGATATTCCCTCTTGCTATAGCACCACAATGCCTCAACTCGATCTTACCACACGAGACTCAAGCACAAGACCACACTGTCTAAGACCCATAGGCCATTGAATACTCTCTCAAATGTTCCCAAAAATACCACATTCCAGAATACTTTACTCTGAAGAACTTCCTGCAAATCTAAATTTGTTACCCTTACTTCCCAGATATTGATACAGAGAATCCCATAATTAACATAAAAATACCACAAATCTTGATCATTTCCAATGAAAACACAATTTCTGACCACATGCACAACCTTAATATATCCGATTGTTTCCTGTATAATCTTGAACACATTAGAACCATTCTCGAAAGTCATTCATTCTTATTCAAACTACAAATTACCTAACATAACGAACATAACCACTCGTGCCTTATTAGCACTCTAACACCGCATGTTATGACCCCATTCTAATACAAACAAACATCTTCCTGCACCCTGCACCGAGAATTCTTACCAACAACTACTTAAGACATCCCCTGATTAAAAGTTTGCTTCATCGTGTAACCTTTGTCTACGAGGCACCATGTAACCTTTGTCAAAAGTTTGCTTCACTCGTGCCATCCTCGGCTCAATTTCTGTAACCAAAACTGATTCGCCATCATGCCTTGAACCGGAACCAACATAGCATATGACCGTACAATTAGCTAATCAATAGCAAACTCCCCAACTTGGCTCTAAGCCATATATCAAGACACACTCAACAACTCATAACACTTTTACTCTAATGATGCCACAATACCATAATGAGATTAAACTCAAATCATTTACAAGTTTGTGAAAACATAGATCATCTAGTACTGTAATCCTCGGCAAATCTCGCATTCATCCCCACATCAGTTGAGTCCACTCTCTTAAGCGACCCGGATTTTAAAATTTCAACACGTACCCTTCAATTACATATGAGATATTCTAACATACACATAAGGACCATACCACTTAAGAACACTCCGCATGAGATAACCCACCCGTTTTGCCTCAATTTGGTATTTTAGCATACCTTCCACCGTCATACACATTACACAGTCATTTAGTCTTCCTAGGTCTGAACTCATACTGCCACATGTAAGGCACTTCACTCCCTAACTAGGAGACACGAAAATATTCTTTACGCGCCCATACTGGGGCTATATATCAGATCATAATAAAAAACAAACACTTAACAATTCATCTATTATCCAGCAGACTTCATCACTACCAAGTCATATAAATACATCTCGCAGTACTAACACACTCATCACATGGATACAATCGCCATTATGGCTAATAGGAACAATACCGAACATATAATTTCAAAACACTTGCTCAGACAATCAGCACCTCGATGCTCAAGCCATAGACAAGATCCAACCTCACGTCCTCCGGATTGGCCCAAAATCAAACTTAATGAGATCACATATCTCCCCTTGATCGGGGAATCACAAGCCATCAAGGCACATTTGATACTGAGCGCTCATGTGCTCTTACAAAAGCATGGAAGGAATTTCAAGAGTTTCGTCTCAAGCTGAATCAAGGACGCACGATAAGAATTCAAGAAGGTGAAGTTTTTCCTAAAGGTTCTGCAACCTCTCGAGGATAAATACAGACATATCCGTATCAATCCGCAAGACTCTACTAAACCTGTTCATGACTCGTAAGACGTAGTAACCTAGGCTCTGATACCAACATCTCACGACCCAAACCCCGTTCCGGTTGTGATGGCGCCTCTCGTGAAGACAAGGCCAGCCAGACCATTTCAGAACATCACTTTTAAGAAGTTAATCAGTTAATTAACAGTTTGAATATGATTTAATAATATTAATTAACGTAATTACAACCTAACATAGCACAACCAGGGTGTCACAAGTCACAAGCATCTAGAAGAATGAAATTCCCACTTTACAATCTAGAAATACTCTAAAAAGAATAATGAATAACATAGAAAGAGATTGGTGCTGCAAACGTTGGCAGTCACCTCGTTAAAACCTCTATAACTTTGCCTCCATGCAGCCAATATCCGCTACCGGGTGAATAAATACATGCAATCGCACGCGAGGTGTAGGGAGTAAAGTGAGTACTCCAACTTAGTGAGTAACAAAGTTAAATAATAACTGAGCAGTAAGAAATCACATAAAGCAATCAACATGTTATATAGAAGCCGGGTACAATTTTTTGAGAAAACAGTGTAATTTGTGAAATCTTTATAAATTCCTTGGCTTAGTTCAAATGTCTTTTGAAAATGATCTTTTCAATAATTACGAAAATGATTTCAAATATTTAGTGTTGATAAGTACAGAAAAGTCTGCCCCTCGGGCACAAATACCACAGTATAACATGTAAAAGGTAAATTAATATGCAAGAAGAGCATATAAAAGTCCGCCCCTCGGGAAATCCCTCAAAAATAGTACCAGCCTATCGGTTTCATTCTCAACAACAATCTCTGAATAGTATCACATAGTAGCCGCTATAGCGCACAACCCAATCCACATATCGCTATGGCGTGCAACCCATCCATAGCTCATTGTGGCGTGCTGTGATGACCCGACCCGTCGTCACGTGAGTTACCATCCCGTTTCCCCCTTATGGTGTTGTTTCATGTTCTATATCAGTATTAGAGTGTATCAGGTGAATTTGGATTGATTCGGGTTAAAAATAAGGCATATAGCCTCTTAGAAGGGAGTTTATTTCAGAAACGTCAACCTGAAGTTGGCTATGTGGTTAGAAGGCTCGGATATGAATTTCGGTGATTTGGATAGCTTTGGAGAATGGGTTATGACTTAGGAGAGTGATCGAAATCGAATTTGGAGGTCCGATGTAGAAATAGGCTTGAATTGGCGAAGTTGGAATTTTGGCGAAATCCGATTGATAGGTGAGATTTTGATCCGGGAGTCAGAATGGAATTTCAATAGTTGCAGTAACTTCATTAGGTGATTTTGTATATGTCTACAAATTTTCAGGTCATTCAGACATCGTTTCGTCAGGTTTTTGATTGGATGTTAGTTTCAGAAGTTATAGTTAAAACTTAGGCTTGGATCCGCCCTGATTTGATGATTTTTGTGTTTAAAGATGTGTTTCTAAGATTGGAACAAGTTTGTGTGATGTTTCATGGTATGTTGGTGTCTTTGGCTGAGGTCCCGGGGGCCTCGGGATGAATTCGAGAGGTCAAACAGACCCATTTTGGTTTGTATTGAGATCAGATTTGCTGCTATAAAAGTTATAGACTTTTGCTCATCGCGTTCACGTGGTGATGGACATGAACGTGTAGAGTAATTTGAGGGTCCCGAAATTTTATGCATTGCATTTGCAGCAGGAGCTTCACGATCGCGAAGGGTAAGCAGATCAGGCATCCCGATCGCATGAGAAGGGAACGCGTTCGCGTAAGAGGAATGGACAGTGCATCGCGTTCGCGGGCCAGGGGTCGCGTTCGCATATAGGTAAATTTGGTCAGATGGAATTTTTTCATCGTATAGACCATTTTAGGTTCTACTTGGTGGATTTGGGGCAGTATGCGAATTATGCATGGGGTATCAAAGCTTATATGCAATTGCTTTAGTCCGTTAGGTACAAGATCAACCCTTTTGTGCATTTTTATCTCATTCGAGGTTTTGCACTCACTAAAAAAATATGGTTGTATGAGTGTTTCTCTATAGTCAATATTGATATAGCTACAAGGGTTGGTAATTCAATCCCCCGCATACTTAACTGGACATCTAGTAA
This sequence comes from Nicotiana noctiflora, assembly GCA_032618575.1. Lineage (NCBI taxonomy): Eukaryota > Viridiplantae > Streptophyta > Magnoliopsida > Solanales > Solanaceae > Nicotiana > Nicotiana noctiflora. The sequence goes on along the minus strand of JASVEL010006155.1, from coordinate 140,394 downwards.
GGACAGGATATGGTTATCTGCATTGGAAGATATAATGATCAAACCATCATGAATCAAGGTAAATATTTTTTACTTATGGACAGACAATTTAATACAAATTATCTACATATTTTATATATATTATGACTAGGTCCCTCATATTTTTATTTTCACTCAGTTCACCAACATACTTGAAGCACCATAAGAGCTTTCAAGAATGACTTTGCCGGACAAAGTTGAATACATTCTTGAAGAAGCTAAAACAAAGGCCACACATCCGATAGATTCTCCATCTCTATCTGGACATAAGAAGGCAATGGGAATAGATGACAAGAAAGATATTGTGAAACAAATTTAAAAAATAAGAAATGATATTGATAAGGTAACATCTTAACATAATCCTAGTTGTTTTCTTTAATTTATGTTATGTAAATTATTTAGTTAACTCTTTCTATTTTAATATGTAGGCGGGTTCAGTTCTTTGAACCTTCAAGAAAGAGGTATACCTAATTCTTGATTTTTAGTCTTTATATATATATATATATATATATATATATATATATATATATATATATATATATATATATATATATATATATATATATATATACATATATATATAATTGTCAGATACATAATAATAATTTTTTTCTTTATTTTTTATTAAAAAGATAAATGCTATCTGCGCATTTTAGCATGATACTAAAGCGTGCCATCAGCCATGGGAGGAAGAGGCAAACCCAAGAAAAATGTAACAAAGATCCAATTAGCTAAATTCAAAGCAACAACAAGTGGGAATGGTGATTCAAGCAAGGCCACGCCAGTTCAAGGAAACTCAAAGTCGCGAAAAGGAGATGATTACACCAAAGGCGGGGGAGAATCGGCGACGATGAGTACAAATAGGAACTTGAATTCACAATACATGACTAAACAGGCTGAAATTTAACAGATCGAGGTACAAAATTTGAATAACATGGGTAGTAAAAAGGTTGAATAAACACATGGAGCTGAAATTCACAACGAGAAGCAACCAATTGTAATTGAAGCTAGTATAGAGAAGGTTAAGGACGACAATCCTGGGAAAATCTTGTTGCTAGGAACACTTTTGCCGCTAAAGGAATGAGATTATCGTTTGTAGCACCAGTAACTCAAAATGGAGAGAAAATTGTTGAATTCCAACAAGATGAAATTGAAAAGGAAACAAAGAAGTGGAAAATGACAGTTACTCTGTATGTGGTTGGAGATACACCAAGTATTGGAGCTATAGAGAGGTTTATTGCATCACAATGAAACTTTGTATCTAAGCCGAAAGTGTACTACCATAACGATGGTTTCTATACGGCAAAATTCAGAAATGTAGAAGAGAGAAATGAGGTACTATACTCAGGTCCATGCACAATCAACAACAAGCCAGTAATTACTAAGGCGTGGACAACAGATTTTGATTCAATGAAAAAGTATTGCCACTGTGGGTTAAACAATCAAATTTGCCACTGAATTGTTGGGGAATACACTCATTGAGCCGGATAGGGAGTGTATTGGGAATCCCAGTATATGCCGATAAGTGTACAACAAAAGCAGAAAGGATATACTATGTCAGAATTCTTGTGGAAATGGACATCACAAAACCATTGCCAATTAGAATACTAGTTAAGGATCCGAGCGGCAGGAAATTTGAACAATCAGTTGCATATCAACAAATGAATAAGCAACAGAAACAAAAGCAAGAATGGAAACCAAAAGAGCAGGTTAATCAAGGGTTTACAAAATGTAAGATTCAAATATCAGTAGGGAATGCAGAACTAATAAATAAAAAACACAATACGCAGGAACAACAACTGAGGAGGATGAAGGGTGGCAAGCAGCATAGGGGAAATATCCACAAAAGTTACTCAAGAAGCATCAACAAGAGGAGTTGAAGTGGGTAATGGATTTAATGTTCTTAAAATTCATATCTGACGTCTTTTAACCGGTCAACTTTTTCAACTCAAGCTTTTTATTGTAAGACTAAGTGTCTCAATTCACTCAAAAATCTCTCCGGACCCGAACCAACCAACCATGTAAGTCATAGAACAGATGTAGAGTACGAAGGAGCAGAAAATGAAGGAACGAGCAACAACTCTAGAAATGGCGGACCGGATCCTTTCCGTTTGACAATTAATTTTCATAACGTGAAAAGAGAACTCTTATCGTTGAATTTGTCAAAATTCTCATCCAACATCGGTGGGGAACTAGTATTGGGGAGGATTTCTCCTTATAAAAGAAGGCCTAATGTTTAGGATTTAAACACACCTCTCATTTGCCTTCTTATCTTATTAAGGCATTTGTATCTTCTCTCTTTAGTATTATTTCACTTGTATTTTGGAGCGGAATAAAATATTGGTTGTGTCCGAGGAGTAGGCAAAATTAGCCAAACCTCGTAAATTCTGGTGTTCCTTTTATTGTTGCTTTATTGTCTTATTTATTATTTGGTGGTTGCCATAATTTTGGTATAGTAGTTGTGACTCATTCACACTATATACATTTGGCTTTCACAATAATTGGTATCAGAGCCAAGGTATTATATCGGTGTGCTCTGTGGTTGCAGCGTAGTCTGATCTTCCACATCAGAAAAGATTTATCTTGATAACTAAGTCAAGGTTCTGTCTCAGTATGCTCTGTGGTTGCAGCTTAGTCTGATTTTCCACATCAGAAAGAAAATAATCTTGATTTGTGTCGTCAGCTATTAAATAATATTTATGTCAAAGATGGAGGATAATAAACAAGAAGAATCTACATCAAGTGTCAGCAATACGTCATCATTGGCATCTTCTCTTATGACAAGAATTGTGTCAAATGCGAAATTTGCGGTAGAAATGTTTTACGGGTCCGGACATTTTGGGATGTGGCAAGGCGAGGTTCTAGATGTCCTTTTTCAACAAGGGCTAGATCTTGCTATTGAAGAAAAGAGAACAGATGGTATTGGAGAAGAAGATTGGAGAATTATCAACCATGTTGCTTGCGGTACCATTCGATCATACCTTGCTAGAGAGCAGAAATATCCATACACAAAAGAAACTTCTGCAAGTAAATTATGGAAAGCACTGGAGGATAAATTTTTGAAGAAAAACAGTCAAAATAAACTGTACATGAAGAAGAGACTATTTCACTTCACCTATGTTCCTGGTACCACGATGAATGAACATACCACCAGTTTCACTAAGTTGGTCATAGATTTGAAAAATATGGATACAACTTATGATGATGGTGACTTGGCCTTGATGTTGTTGGCGTCACTTCCTGACGAGTACGAGCACCTTGAAACTACTCTACTCCATGGAAATGATGAAGTTTCTCTCAGAGAAGTTTGTTCGGCTTTATACAACTATGAACAAAGAAAGCGAGAAAAACATAAGGGCGGAGAAGGAGAAGCACTGTTCGTGAGGGTCGTCCTCAAAATCAAACGAGGACAAGGAAAGGAAGATCTAAGTCAAGATCTAAATCCAGCAAAGATGAAGTTGCGAGAAAAAGGGCACTGGAAGAAAGACTGTCCGAAGTTGAATAATAAGGCCAAACATAACAATGGAAAGGCCATTATGGATTCAAATATTGCTAATTGTGATGATTCAGATTTCTCATTGGTTACAACGGAGCCGTCAACGTCATCAGACATATGGTTGATGAACTCGGCTTGTAGCTATCATATGTGTCCCAACATGGATTGGTTTGTGGATTTTCAAGAAGGAGAATATGGAGTCGTCCAAACAACGGATAACAACCCTCTTACCTCATATGGAATTGGTTCAATACGATTAAGGAACCATGATGGAATGATCAGAACATTAACAGATGTTCGATATGTACCGGGTTTGAAGAGAAATCTCATCTCTATGGGAGCCCTGGAATCAAAAGGGTTCAAAATTATTGCAGAAAATGGAGTGATGAGGGTATGCTCCGGTGCACTAGTGGTAATGAAGGAAAATCAGAAGAATAATAACATGTGCCGTTATCTCGGTAGTATAGTTATTGGGACAACGACAGTGACGTCCAGTGACAACAAAGAGGCAAAAGCAACCAGGCTATGGCACATGCGCTTGGGACATGCTGGAGGAAAATTCTTGAAAACACTATCAGATCAAGGATTGTTGAAAGGGGTAAAGGCTTGCAATTTGGAGTTTTGCGAGCATTGTTTCAAAGGGAAACAGACAAGTGTTAAATTTGGTACAGCAATCCACAATACTAAATGCATTTTGGATTATGTACACTCTGATGTTTGGGGTCCTTCTAAAACACCTTCATTGGGTGGGAATCACTATTTTGTAACCTTTGTTGATGATTTTTCCCGAAGAGTATGGGTGTATACAATGAAGAGCAAAGATGAAGTGGTGGGAATTTTTCTCAAATGGAATGCGATGGTGGAGAATCAAACAGGCAGGAGGATCAAGTGTATTCGCACAGATAATGAAGGTGAATACAAAAATGATCATTTCAATAAGGTCTGTGAAAATGATGGCATCGTCCGACACTTCACTGTCGGACATACACCACAACAGAATGGAGTGGCAGAACGCATGAACCGGACCTTGCTGGAGAAGGTACGGTGTATGTTGTCCAATGCTGGCTTGCGCAAAGAATTTTGGGCTGAGGCAATTACATATGCATGCCACCTCATTAATCGCTTACCATCTGATGCTATTGATGGCAAGAAACCATTTGAAAAATGGTATGGAAAGCCTGCTGTAGATTACGACTTTTTGCACATGTTTTGCTCAACTGCATATTATCATGTGACAGAGTCAAAATTGGATCCAAGGGCAAAGAAGGCTATTTTTATGGGGATTACTTTTGGAGTCAAAGGATATCGCTTATGGTGTCCTATGACAAAGAAAGTCATATTCAGCAGGGATGTTACCTTCAATGAATCTGCTATGATAAACAAGGTAACAAAAAAAGATACCAAACAAGATGATGGTGCTTCTAAGCATGTGGAGTTTGAGCGAAAATTTATTTTTCCTACACAAGAAGCGGAGGAGGAAACAAATGAAGATTATCCTCTGGAAGGAGAGCCAGTAGAGGAGATTCCATCCCAGGAATCTCAATAACAACTTGAATCAATAGCAACCAGTAGGCCAAAAAGGAAAATAACAAAATCTGTTCATCTCATAGAGACAGTTGCTTGTGCAATCGCAATTGTAGCTGATGATGTTCCTACCACTTATAAAGACGCAATCCAAAGTTCAGAAGAAGATAAGTGGAGGATTGCCATGAATGATGAATTACAGTCCATTCATTTGAATCATACATGGAGATTGGCCAATCTCCAGAAGGGAAATAAAGCAATTGGGTGCAAATGGGTATTTGCAAAGAAAGAAGGATTTCCTAACCAAGTAGATGTTCGCTACAACGCAAGGTTGGTGGCCAAAGGATATGCTCAAAAGTGGGGAATTGATTACAATGAAGTATTGTTTCCAGTTGTAAAACATTCCTCCATTAGAATTATGTAGGCTTTGGTAGCTCAATTGGATTTGGAACTAGTTCAGATGGATGTAAAAACTGCATTTTTACATGGAAACTTAGAGGAGGAAATCTATATGACTCAGCCAGAAGGATTCAAAGTTGCTGGAAAGGAAAACATGGTGTGCAAACTTGAAAAATCATTGTACGGATTGAAACAATCTTCTAGACAATGGTACAAGCGATTTGACAAGTTTATGTTGCAGCAAGGGTACAAGAGAAGCAAATACGATCATTGTGTGTATTTGCGCAAGCTTAAAGATGGTTTCTTTATATATCTTCTCCTATATGTTGATGTTATGTTGATAGCTTCCAAGAATTCGGAAGAAATTGATAAGTTGAAGATTCAACTGAAGAAGGAGTTCGAGATGAAGGATCTGGGTGAGGCGAAGAAAATTCTTGGCATGGAGATAATAAGAGATAGACGTTCAAAGAAACTATGTTTATCTCAGAAAGAATATTTGAAGAGAGTACTACAATATTTTGGCATAGATGACAAAACTAAGCCGGTTAGTACTCCACTTGCTCCTCATTTTAAGCTAAGTACTACTATGTCGCCATTGGATGAAGCTGAACAAGACTATATGTTACCATACGCAAATGTTGTTGGTAGCTTGATGTATGTAATGGTCTGTACGAGACCTGACATTTCACAAGCTGTTGGAGTTATTAGCAGATATATGCATAATGCGGGAAAGGAACATTGGCAAGTTGTGAAGTGGATTCTACGGTATATTCATAATAATGTAGATGTCGGGTTAGTTTTTGAGCAAGAAGGCAATCAGTCTGTAATTGGATATTGTGACTCAGATTTTGCGGGTGATCTCGACAAACGAAGATCAACTACTGGTTATGTGTTTACTTTTGCAAAGGCACCAATTAGTTGGAAGTCTACTTTGCAGTTAACAGTTGCTTTGCCTACAACAGAGGCAGAGTACATGGCTATTACAGAGGCTGTGAAGGAGGCAATTTGGCTTCAAGGATTGCTAAAGGAGCTTGGTGTTGAACAAAAATGTATCACAATTTTTTGTGATAGTTAAAGTGCTATTCAACTAGCGAAGAACCAAGTTTATCATGCAAGGACGAAGCACATTGATGTTCGGTATCACTTCGTACGAGAAATCATAGAAGAAGGTGGAGTTACGGTGAAGAAAATTCATACTACGGAGAATCCTGCTGATATGCTGACAAAGGTGGTGACAGCGATCAAGTTTCAACATTGTTTGGATTTGATCAACATTGTTGAACACTGACGATTGAAGATGAAGACACAACCAAAATTTGTTATAGAGAGAAAATTGAAGATGTGGAATTTTTGCCAAGGTGGAGATTTGTTGAATTTGTCAAAATTCTCATCCCACATCGGTGGGGAACTACTATTGGGGAGGATTTCTCCCTATAAAAGAAGGCCTAATGTAACACATCTCTCATTTGCCTTCTTATCTTCTTAAGGCATTTGTATCTTCTCTCTTTAGTATTATTTCACTTGTATTTTGGAGCGGAATAAAATATTGGTTGTGTTCGAGGAGTAGGCAAAATTAGTCGAACCTCGTAAATTCTGGTGTTCCTTTTATTGTTGCTTTATTGTCTTATTTATTATTTGGTGGCTGCCATAATTTTGGTATTGTAGTTATGACTCATTCACACTATATACATTTGGCTTCCGCAACACTTATTTCCAATGAAGAAATGTCGTAAATTCATAATATATGTGTGAGAGTAATCATTTGAAAATATTTTTCTTTAGCATGAAAGAATTGTTTTGATAATCAAACAAATACAATATGTCTTTATATGGTCCAAAATCCAAACGGAACTTAATTTAAAAGGATGTATTAATCAGCAATGACTTTTTAACTAGAACTAGAATATGCAACTTAAACATAAAGAAAAAGGAGGGGGACTTAATCCGTGTTATCCTTTTCAACCATTTTGGTGCACTCATTTTCAGACCATCAAGAGTAATAACGTCTTAAATAATTTGCTTCCACTTTTGGAGAAGATTATCTAACATGAATTCAAGAATTCCTATCATACTGATAATCTTTCCATTTAACATCAATTCAAGGATAATAACATCTCTAAGAAATATCTAACCGCATTCTTGAACATTCTAAGTAATCGGCAACAACTTAAGTTTAACTAAAAGAAACTTTATTTTAATTTATTTTTTCATTTTATCTGTCAAGTTATAGGAGGAATTTACTATATTTATTTATATCAGTATTTCTTGTCAATTGGCATCTTCTAGCATACTCTACTAGAACAAAACCAATAGAAAAAGAAAAACAAACGTATTAAAATATTAACGTTGGAAATGAAATAAGAAAATTTATAGAATATTGACTGATGAAAAAAGGAATGTTCCAAAATAGTGTCGTAGTAATTAAAGAGTAAGCGGAATACGGGTGATAGCATTCTATCAACAATCTTGAAATATGCAGAAGATTATTTCTTAGAAAGTATTTTAAACTCAAATTCTTTTACCTTTTTTATGTTTGGAGTTTGATAATTTGGTACTAATCGAGTGTTTTAGAAGTAAAGAATTCTATTGCAATTTCCATTTATTCAATCAAACAGCATCAACCCATACGAGATTGACTAGAGATGACATGTTATTATGAAAAACTTGAAATGTTGTCGGTTGCCAAAAAAAAATCTTGCGAAATAACATTAGTTCCTTTACGGATTTAGAAATTATAAATTTACCGGTTCGAAAATACGTAATTTTTGTGTTAAAAGGTAAATCATCACATTAGTTCCTTTAAATTGTGTCAATTTTTAGAGATTTCGGGAAGGGAAGGGGTGGGGGAGGTGGGAGGGAGAGGGTTAGGAGAGTTGCAAAAAAAATATTTTTCTAAAAAAAACTATTTTTTACTCTCTAACCAAACGTAGAAAATATTTTCCAGAAAATGTTTTCCACTTACCAACCAAACAAGAGAAAATAAGTGATAAAATCACTCATTTTCCATGAAAACATTTTTTAGGAAAACATTTTCCATGGAAAACATTTTCCTTCGTACCAAACACACCCTTTATTTCCTTAGTTATTAAGCACAAATTTGTATTTTACTAGCTATACGTCTATTCAATAGTAAAAATTGTTTTGAGAAAACAATACTTTCGAAACTTATATCTATCTTTTTGTTATTTAAAAAGTACAACAAATCATAAATTTTATATATATTTATATGAGTTGGTAAAACTTAAATTTAAAATTTAATAATTATTTTAAATTAAGATATTGTTTATTTCAAAGATACCAGTTATTCTTTATGATTTACTAACTTATAATTTCGTAATACCTCTGTTTAAGAAAATACATAATAAATATCTTAAATTAAATTATATATATATATATATATATATATATATATATATATATATATATATATATATATATACATACATACACTTAACATATATATATAGTTAACATATATATACTTATTAAATAATTTTTTTTTTATTAAAAGCCCACGAAGCCCACGAAGCCCGCCAGGCCCGGATCGCCAGGCCCGGGACCATGTGGGCTTAGGCCCGTTACGGGCCGGTCTTACCCACCAAGCCAATTAAGTAAGAATATCATTTAATTGGAAGATGCCGATTTTTTTATGATATTTTTTATCAACAACAATTTATAACTATTTAATATATTTTTACCAAAATTATTTATTTGAATACCTCATAATAAATTAATATCAGATTTATTATTGACATAAAAATATTTGTCACATAGTAAGTTTATTAACATGTTAGTCTAAAGAGGAGTTTATTAAATATGTAATTACACTTGTCCAAGTAAATATGAGTGAGAATTATATAGTAATTATATTGTCACAAACAAAGAGGTCATTATAATTAAAATACTATGTAATTATCATGGTGTGTAATTATTACTTTAATAATTGTACAAGATAATTTACACATGGCTTTCTAAACAAGTCCTTGTACAAATGAACGTTGCGCTCTCTTTAAAAAATAATAAATAACATACATATTTTATCATAATACATATAATAATGGTAGAATTTCAAAAGGCCTCCACAAATAATTTGGGGAATGAGTGATTAATGGTAAAAGAAAAATATATTTTTTTACTTGATTTCTAAAAAAGAACAAATAAAAGTGAAGACACACTTTTAACGTAGTGAACAAGTAAAGTAAAAGAAAGTAACGAAAAAGCCATAGCCACACCGACAGAATGTAGTGTTGTGCTTGGATTCGGTCTTATTTAATCTTGTTGTTATTCTTACTTGTTGTAATTACCTTTTCTTTTTAGTCGTTTTCTAGTCGATGGTCTATCGAAAACAACATCTCTGTTCTTTCAAGGGTAGAGATAAAATTGCGTACATCTTACCTTCCCAGACTCCACCTGTGAAAAACTAGTATGTTTGTTGTTATTATTGTAATTTGACTTGGTACAAAATTTAAGAAAAAAAACTTTTGAAACATGTGATACTATTTAGGAGCAAAAGTTTAGTGGCCCATAATATTTGTATGACCTATAAAAACTTCTTGGCAAAATTAGTAGAATGAATAATTTAAAATTTAATTATTTTTTAAATATAAAAATATGTCATTTGTTTTTTAATAGACTAATAAATAAAGTAGGTCATCTAAAATGAAATAAAGGGAGTAGTAAGTACCAAGTACTAACCAATTCAAAAGTTAAAGTTAGGAATTAGGATACCCAAATTTTTAGTTTTCGAAAAATTGGCTGTACAATGATTTACGAAGATGCCCTCGTGTACGATGAATCCACCCCAAAACTTTACATAACGTTTGTTGTTGGTCAGGTGACGTGTCGGTTCGACACTGACTCCTCCTACCCTACCCCCCCCCCCCAAAACCCCAAATCTTCACTTTTCCTTTCGTCTTCCTCATTTATACCCATTCATTTTTTCTTTCATTCATCCCCCTACCCTTTCATCTTCCTTCTTTTTACACACACAGACACGCACAGTATTATATAAAGGGAACAGTTTTGTTGTATGTTTGTTAAATGGAAGAAGATGTACAAAATTGATCATCAAAAGAGCAGTAGTAGTACTGTCCCATTTGAAACCAAGTTTAGTACTGATGATAAGCTTTCGGCGAATTTGAGCTCAAGGTCTATCTTTATAATGGTATTTTTCACGATTTCACTTCTTGTCTTGCCGTTGGTTCTGCCGCCACTTCCGCCTCCGCCATTAATGCTTCTCTTTATCCCAGTTTTGCTTATGGTTTTGCTTGTTTTTTTAGCTTTTACTCCTTCTCAATTGCCCAATGTGGCTATCACTTAATTCTTTGTAAATAAACAAATTATTCCCCTTTAGTGTGCATGCAATTGCAAATATATAGAAACGAAAGTAATTTTGATTTGGACATTTTTCTGGTTTTCAAGGTAACTATTCATCATTGTTTGATACGCATAATTTTTATCGATTGCATTTACAGGAAATTACAAATTAATTTCTTAATGCGTGAATTCCTTATGCCACAATTATATTTCTTTGCCGTATACATAAATTAAGTTGAATTCTTATTACACCGACGTATACATTTATGTTTTCTTTCTTTCCTTTATGAAGCAAAGGAGGTGAAAGTTGAAACTCGATTTTGATGATGAGTTACGTGTCGATTTTGTTGTTGTATAGTTGTGTCTATCAATCATGAACGCTCTAGCTATACTAGACGCATATTTTCAAGCTACGGTAGCTAGTTTCATAAAACAGTTCACATAGATTGCACCCGAGGTATCGTTATCTCTAATCTAACCTCTAAACTCTGTAATACCTACCGGGTTTCACCAAACCTTATGTTAAAGTATTTAGCTACTTATAACAACGGAAGATAAAACTAATAGATTATTCATAATGGACGAATTGTAAGAAAAATAGCAGAGAATAAGAGCTATGATGTTTTGGGTGATCTCTCACACTTATTCTTTTTCCAAAAGTAATCTCAAATTAAGCTTCGACTATTTTGGGCGAGTTTCTAAGGGTTTTACAAAAAGTTTTCTCGAATTTACACTTTGGCCCCTGCAATTTCTTGCTTGTGAACAGTGCATCGCCGCCGTAGCGTCGACCTCGGTGACAACCGCGGAAGGCACTGCCTTCAACCGCGGCCCGACCGCGGTGAGCACTTTTCGACTTTTATCTCCGCCTTCTCTTTTCGCTCTTTTGTGTTCGGGTACTTCTTGAATAGGAGTTTTCTTCACGTTATCGCCTCCAAACACTTCATGTTGCTTCATCGCATCTTATATTCCCTGCGAAACCAATTAACACCAATTAAAGCATTTTATTGGTAATTTATATTATAAAACAATAATAAAAGCATGAACAATTAAGGTGTAAATAACAACTATATAGGCTATTATCAACACCATACACTTAATTCATTGCTGGTCCTCGAGCAATTCACCCCACTCCATAAAAATTCATTCCCTATACTTTTCCCTCAACGACTCACACCATGAGCATTTTACAAGAGTTACACTTAGTAGTGAGCATATGTTACCTCAAGAATCAAATCTTTTATACCTTGTAACATTTGCACTTCACTCAAACCACTCTACACAATAGTCAAGACGTACATTTTTTTTTTGCGAATCACATGCACTCACATCACACAACAGAATAGTTCCTTATATATAATGATAGTGACAACAATTAGGAACTCAATTAAGTAGAATTCGCTCACTTTCCAAAGAACATTCACATACCACAAAGATGCACCATAAGCTTGCCCGTAGTGTAGTACTCGACTAATCGAGCTCATTCAATCTTAGATCAATTAGGACTTTATTTGATTATAATGTAGGCTATGGGACGGGTAAGATACACTTAGATGTAAGAGTGGCTACACCTCCCTAAGCACTTTAATACGTATATTTTTAACATTCAAACACTATACATCTGTCAAACCAAAATTCCACCTTCACATTAATGTAAATTACCATTTTCTTCTTTAATCACACTTACGTCAAGAGTTATCACTTATCATGGAAATACATAGAATTTTTAGTGGCTCTCCCTTTTCTTTCAAAATGTTGTATCTTTATGCTTATTCAATTAGTTCCACTCAAAAGCCAAATCAATCACTCCATACAATTTAACTTTTATAAAGTTTATAACAATTCGAGTGCTCATGAGAGGTAAAAAGGTTCCAATAGATAGTTAATTCAAACAAATGGGTAAGGCTTGTAAGATGGTTGCAAAAGAAAAGAGATTATAGGCTCAAAAGGGTTAGCTACGGTATATAACAATTAGGTGGGTCAAATATACATGTTTGGTTCAACAAAAAAATGCTTGTATCACTCTAAGACTGAATGAAGCTACTATTTCGCATTGCAAACACATAGGAAAAGTTCTAGGCATCAAATGTACAACATGAAAAACAGTAACACTTGCCCACACATGACACATGACTCACTCTGGATTAGTTTATCAAGTCATTTTCTATGAGTATTCAAGTTAGGTACAAACATCCAATTTTTAAAGCAATTAAATAAGATTCAACCCTTGAAGTTGAGTGCTACACTCTAACATTTATCGTGTTCAGGTGTAAGAATGCTACAAGTTTTCCTTCTTCAAATTTTTCAACTCGTTGCCCATTAATCCTATCCTAAAATACGAAAAAAAGGAAAACAAATCTACCAATACCCGATTCAAGTTAAACCCTTGGAAAAGAATCGTGGCACAAAGAAAAATTAAGGGGACTTACTGCACTACTTAAGAAATAAAAAAAAATCTTTTTGATATTTTCTGTAGGCTCGCTTCCCTCAAAAAATATTATCTAAAGAATCTGTCATTAGGAAAAGTCTTAAAAATATATTATTTGTTCTCTCTACTTAGTCCCTCAAGAACCTCGCCGAAAGAGATCCATCGTCGGGAAAAGTCGCATACTATTTTAACTTTCCTAAAAAAAATTGTTACTCTATATCTAAAGTACTAACACAAAACAAACCAAGAACAACAAACAGATTATTTTCACAAGTACAACATACAACAAAGTTTTCCCCACCCCATACTAAAATTGAAGACATGTCCCCATGGATTGACAATATAAAAAGTAGTGAGATAAAGGAACTTCCCTAAACGATCACTCTTTATCTGAAACTGTGTCTGGGTTCACGTTGCAGGTGTGACCCGGTGCTCTTAACCAGCCCATGAACTTTTTTTTGACTTCACCTTTCGGTCAGCCACAACATCAATGAGGGTACCCAAGTTAGCAACTAAGGTCCGCAGTCTAATCATTTGCTGCTCCAAAGCAGCCACGCGAGTGCTCCGCCGTGGCTGTGAGGAGCCTGCCTTGTCCCCTCTAGGAGGGGATGTGATCTTAGTAGCTTCAACATCATCATCATCAGCATCATCATCATACTCATACTCATCAGACGAGTCATCACTGTGTTGTACCAGCCTTCAATCCTCTTGTCCAATTTTCCTCACGCGAAAAGGAGTTTTTATCGATAATTTCCCATCAACTCGAGAGTTATCAGGAACATTAGCAAGGCGGAATAGATGGGTGACAAGCCCAGGGAATTAGTGGCCTTTGATTAGTTTGGGCGATCGGATGCACATTTTTTCATAGAGCACTCGGGCGATATCAAACCCTTGGTGAGTCATGAAGTAGTTGATCATAGCAGTCCGTGGCCCATTTACATCGGTGGTATTGTTGGATGGGAGAAACTGAGTGGTGATGATAGTGAGCCAACATTTAGCCTCTCAAATAAGAGACTTAGAGTGCAGAGTTATCGGTTGTGCAACCCACGTGGGCTGTCTGTCAGGTATACAGATGACCTCCATAATTCTATCCCAATCAACCGCCGAGCGAATAGCCATGACATAGTGGTCATCACCTGTGAATGTGGGGAGGGGATAAGCTCTGCAGATAACTTCTAGAGAGGCATTAACCTGGGTGTTGCGCACAGTCACATCCCCAGCTTCGTGTTCTGGTAGGTTGGCATAAAACTCACGCACTACCAGAATATTGGCATCCTCAGGAGCCTTAAAGAAGATGTCGAGCTGACACCTCCTTAGCACATTAAACATGTTCGATTCGAGTGGGGTCGAACTTACTTCGATGGCGAAGGCACCTAACCTTATCCTCAGTTCGAGCAAAGGTCAAAATTACTTTGATGGTGAAGGAACTTAGCCTTAGTCCCAGTTCGACTAAAGTCGAACTTACTTTGATAGCGAAGGCATTTATCCTTGTTCTAAGCTCAAACGAGGTCGAACTTACTTTGATAGCAAAGACACTGAAACTTATTCCCAGTTCGACTGAGGTCAAACTTATTTTGATAGCGAAGGCACTTAGCCTTGTTCTCGGTTTGAGCGAGGTCGAATTTACTTCGATGGCGAAGGCACTTAGCCTTGTTCTCGGTTCGAGCGCGGTCGAAATTACTTCGATGGCAAAGGCACTTAGCCTTGTTCTCGATTCGACAAAGGTCGAACTTACTTCGATGGCACTTAGCCTTGTTCTCAGTTCGATCGAGGTCAAACTTACTTCGATGGCGAATGCACTTAGCCTTATCCTCAGTTCGAGCGAGGTCAAACTTACTTTGATGGCGAAGGCACTTAGCCTTAGTCCCAGTTAGACTGAGGTCGAACTTACTTCGATGGCGTAGGCACTTAGCCTTTTTCTCGGTTCGAGCGTGTTCGAGCATACTTTGATGGCGAAGGCACTTAGTGTCACGATCCGGATTTTCCCCAACATCGGAATCGTGATAGCGCCTACTCGTGATAGCTAGGCAAGCCACTTATCTCTCTCTAATGACCTAGGTGTTTGTTGTTTTCGTGAGTGTTTGAACAAATTGGTTTTGGAGTTTTATTCTAATTGGTGTCCAGAAGTTGTGGCTGAAGCTTGGGTTCATTTGTTTGGTGTCGACAATCGAATTTCTAGTGCTGAAGCTCGAAGAACAGCTTTAAATTTCTGGAGTTGAGTGCCTGAAGCCGTTGCATAGCGTATGCACTCCTCGACGCATCAGGTCTGATTTCTCTACGCTTAAACTTGTGTCATTTTATGGATTTTGAGGGATTTTGTGATTGATTAATGGAATAGAAGACTGAACTTCATTACTATTATTTGGGATTGATCAATTTTGACCCTTCTACTAGGAAAAAAAATTATTATGTCATGTGTGAAATGAAGATTTGATTCTGCTCATGAAAAGTATAGATTTCCTTTAGTGTTTGAAGTAACAACAGTTATTAAATCAACAAGGAAAAACAAGTATAATGAGAAACAAGTAATGTCAAGTCTGTGAAATAGCAAATAGTTACACGGCATCACCCTTCGTGCTTTTACTCTCATCCTCACCAAATAAGCAAATAAAGTGCACGGCATCACCCTTCGTGCTTTTACTCTCATCCTCACATCTATGGTACGCATGATCCTTCGTACATGGTTCAATAACAAGGCACAACATGATCCTTCATGCATAATCAATAACATGGCACGACATTAACCTTCGTGCATAATCAATAACAAGGCACGACATTAACCTTCGTGCATAATCAATAACAAGGCACGACATTAACCTTCGTGCATAAACAATAAATCAAGGCACGACATCACCCTTCGTGCATTATCACTCTTACTCACCCAAATAACAATCACAGTTAAGGGCAAGGAATGAAAACAACAAATCATGAACCATCCCGGCAAGGGCAATCAATATCTCATTTCACAACAAGTCCCGGCAAGGGAGAACAAGAGCAATTCTACAACCCGACAATGGTTCAACAATTTATCTTCAAATATGTCTCACAACAAGTATCAACACCGACTCACGGTCATGCTAGATGCTAGTGTATGGATGCTCGTCACCACAGCCCACCGCACTCGATCACATAACACATAGCACATAATCCTATTCCCTCAAGCTAGGATAGAACCAACACTTACCTCGAATGTTTACGAACAATTCAATCCGTGGCAATGCCTTTTTCTTTCAAATTTGGCTCCAATCCAATCGTATCTATACACAATTGATTTAATATCATCAATACTACTCAACAAACTAATTCATAAGGCCAATTACAATTTTTACAACATTCTGCCCGGAATAGTGAATTTCGACCCCGGGCCCACATGGTCGGAACTCTGGGTTCGGACCAAAATCCGTTTACCCATCCCCTCACGAGTTCAAGTATATGATTTGTTTCAAAATCGGACCTCAATTCGAGGTCCAATTTCCTAATTCATGAAAAACCCTATATTCTACCAAAAACAAGAAATTCTACCATGAAAACCTTTGATTTCTATTGAAAAACATGTTTAATGTTGTTAGGAATTGAAAGATTTAAGTAAAAAGTGACTTACAATTGTTTTGAAGAAGAGGAAGTTCGTGAAAAATCGCCAATTGATGTTTTTGGGTTGTGAAATATGAAAAATGAAGCTGGAAATCGTGATTTACAGGTCTCTGTGTTCGCATTTGCGAACATGGGTTAATTGCGAACCCCGACCAATTTCTGGAGTTTGAAAAATAAGCTAAGGATGGGAAGTTCGCATTTGCGAACATTTGTTCGCATTTGCGATGCCAACACATAACTGGGGCCTTCGCATTTGCGAACATTTGTTCGCATTTGCGAACATTTGTTCGCATTTGCGAACAAGGCTGGATTAAGGGGCCTTCGCATTTGCGACAAATGCTTCGCATTTGCGAAGCCAGGCTTAACACTGAAGGGCCTCGCAATTTGCGATCGAGGGTTCGCATTTTTGAACCCAGCATTGACCTGTCACCTACGCATTTGCGAGAAATGCTTCGCAAATGCGAAGCCAACAGCTGGGTGAAAAATCAGCTGTGTTAAAAATTCAAAATTTGAACCAACGACCTATCAAATCTTTACCCGATCCCCCCCGAGCTCCAAACCAAACATGTACACAACATCAAAAATACATTACAAACTTGATCGTGCGATCACATCGCCAATATAACATCGTTTTCATCAAATCAAGCCTCATGTTCATGATTTTCATACTTTTGGTTTTCAAAACTTTCAAACTTGGAACTCAAGGTCCAAAACATATCAAACGACATCCGAATGTCACCAAACTTTGCAGAAAGCACATATATAATATTTAAGACTTGTACCGGCGTCGGAACCAAAATACGAGCCCGATACCAAGGTCAATTAATTCATTTTCCTTTAACAATTACAGCAAAAATAATTTCACAGAAAAATTCATAACTTGGGCTCTAGGCCTCAGAATTCAACTCCGAACGCATGTCCAAGTCCCATATTTTCCTACGGACCTTGCGGGACCGTCCGATCTCGGGTCCGGGTCCGTTTACCAAAAATATTGTCCGAAGTCAACTATATCAATATTAATATCATTTTTATCCAAATTTCTCATAGAATTCATATTTTCTATCACAAAAATCTTTCCGGCTACATGCTCGGATCGTGCACGTAAATCGAGGCAACATGGAATGAGGTTTTCAAGGCCTCGGAAGCTCGAAATGATTAAAAAAATAAGTGATGACCCTTTGGGTCGTCACAATCTCCACCTCTAAAACAACCGTTCGTCCTCGAACGGACAAATCCTAAACAGTTACATAGCCCCTCGTAGATAAATACAGACATCTCTGTATCGATCAGTGAGGCTCTAAATAACCAGTCTATGTCCCGTGACTCCTATGAACCTAGAGCTCTGATACCAACATGTCACGAACTAATCATGAACCTGTCATGATGGCACCCAGTCTTCATGACTAGGTAAGCCTGACACAGTGCGGAATATACAACTCTTATGAACAATAGTTAAGATAACAACTGAATGATATAAAAGAAATATAAAAAGTGCCGCACGACATATACACTTTACCAAATACCAGAATATACAACCACCAAGACCTTGAAACTCATGGGCAACATAGACTAAGAGAGTATAACTATAGCTCTATACATCAAGAGTATCTATACAACCAAAATAAAGGAATAACTGACATCACTAAGGAAGAATAGAAGAAGACCCTCCAGATCTGCGGACGTAGCAGATTCATACCTCGAGTCTCCTAAAAATGCGCCTAGGTCACCTGTAGTGCGACTGATCAGATAGACCTGGATCTACACAACAAAAGTGTGCAGAAGAATAGCATGAGTATACCACGGCGGTACTCAGTAAGTGACAAGCCTAACCTCGATGGAGTAGTGACGAGGAAGGTTAGGGCCCTACCGAGAGTAATAAAAATAATGATAATAACACCGAACAGTACGAAATAGGAATAAGTCTGAAATAACAGCAAACAAGATAAATACTACAAGCCGTCTACAACTTAAGCTAACAATGAGAAATCAACACAACAAGTACAAATCAATAATCTAAGATCTCCGGGAACTGAACCCGCAGTCCATTTATACTCAGCAACTCATGATCTCCGAGAATTGAATCTGGGGTTTTGAATTTCTAATAATTAGTAACCTGAAAAATACAACATTTAGCCTTCTACACATGGTGAAAGGCCGTTTTGGAGCAAAATATTTCTATACTATCAACAGTATTTTACTAAGTGGTGTCAAAATATAAAATGTAAACACACTAAAAGTTCAAGGCGATTCGACGTATAATAAATATGTATTAAATTAAAAAAATTATGTAACAATACATTGCAATTTTCCAGCAAAGGGGTATCAATAGACAAACCTTGGTTATATAGAGCCTCGGTCCCATCATCAATTGCTAATGCATTCCATTGAACATACAAATCGAGGTCATCCTTTAGAGGACCGATTTAACCTTGTAGCAAACCTTACCGCCGTAAAAGGCATATATACATATTTTATCATTTGAGAACTAAGCTCTAGGATGATTTTTATTTATTTGTTAACTGGTCAAATTGGATAATTTGATGAATGAAATTCTCCGGTGAATCAGAAATCAACGATTTCAACATATCGATAAATCTTAGAAAACAACATAGGAGACACGGATGACAAAGCAAATAATAGTGAGATTCAAAGGAAGTAAAATTAATGTTGAAGAAAATTGAGGAAAGAGTTAGACAGAATCAAGAGAACAACCATGAATTAAGCCATGAAATGAAAAAATGTGAAGAGAATCTGAAGAAGATTAGGGCAAAAGATTGAAATAAATGCTAACCTGCAATTGCCAGACCCAGAAGAAAAGATGCTGCCACCTCAAAGATGAGTACTCCAAATTTATGAAGCAATAACCGTTGCCATAGAACCTATATGGTAACGGTTCTAACCGTTACAGTAGCATTTAGGAGATATCAGAACACTTTACCTATAGAACCGTTGCAATTGTAAAATAACTGTTGCCATAGATGCATCTGGTGCAACGGTTATATGAACCGTCCCAATAAAACTATCTACTGGAACGCCTTTGTTATAAAAATTTCTATTGGAACGGTTATTTCCCCCTTATTTTCCCTCGTTAATTTTATTACACCCGCCAAAACAACACCTATTAATTTTATTTTTTAATAATACATATTAAATAAAAAAATTGGCCCTTAATTTCCCGATATCTGCTATTGCTTGGCAATACCCGAGTCATCTTCATTCTTCACTGAGATACCCACCCCCATCTCTCTCTCTCTCAAAATCTTATTTTTCTTCGATGACCTAGGTCATCTTCTCAAAATCTTGCTAAAAACTCCGATATCCGCCACTTATCTCTCTCTAATGACCTAGGTGTTTGTTGTTTTCGTGAGTGTTTGAACAAATTGGTTTTGGAGTTTTATTCTAATTGGTGTCCAGAAGTTGTGGCTGAAGCTTGGGTTCATTTGTTTGGTGTCGACAATCGAATTTCTAGTGCTGAAGCTCGAAGAACAGCTTTAAATTTCTGGAGTTGAGTGCCTGAAGCCGTTGCATAGCGTATGCACTCCTCGACGCATCAGGTCTGATTTCTCTACGCTTAAACTTGTGTCATTTTATGGATTTTGAGGGATTTTGTGATTGATTAATGGAATAGAAGACTGAACTTCATTACTATTATTTGGGATTGATCAATTTTGACCCTTCTACTAGGAAAAAAAATTATTATGTCATGTGTGAAATGAAGATTTGATTCTGCTCATGAAAAGTATAGATTTCCTTTAGTGTTTGAAGTAGACTTTGTCCTTTGATGACTCTAAAGGACCCTCAATGTGAATTCAAGGTTGTTCTGGATTTTTGAAAAGGACTTTTAGCCTAATTATTTTGATTACAACCCCCCAGATTCTTGTGGTTTTCGTTAGATTCACACTTGGGTAGAAAAGAACAAATCTATAGCTTGTGGTTTTTGTCCTACCAACTTCGAGCCGTAGAAACATCCTCATGTAAAAATACAGGATAAAGTTGCGTACAATAGACCCTTGTGATCCAACCCTTCCCGGACCTCACGTATAGTGAGAGCTTAGTGCACCGGGCGATAGTTTTTGTACTGAATGAGAATAGTGAATTTAGATAATTGGTGTTTGTTGTAGGAGTCTGGAAAAAGATAATGGATGGAATAAATGGCGTATAGTTCTGAACCTTGCATGAAGAAGTTAAAAACTATAATGGTAGACGAACAAAGCATTAATTAATTTACTATTACTCAACATCGTCTTATCCTATTTAGGCTTCCTTTAAGAGTTATGTCACATGCTTATTGCTAATATTTTCATGTACTATGCCCATTGATTGATTACTCGTATAATCTGTTAGTCATTTTGAATGGTATGATATATCAATGATGCCTTATATGTAACAATTCAAACTCGAACTTGATCATTTTACAATAGCTTCTTTCTAAAACAAGATGATTTTGTGTTGTATTATTGTAGGCTTTGGGTGGATGTTTTATTTTGTGATACTCATTCAGACAGTAGTCAATATTGGCATTAGCATAGGAGCAGTCCTGCTTGCCGGAGAATGCAATCAGGTACTACTTGTATTCATTGAAAATCCACTAAAAGAGTAGCATACTTCTTACGAAAAATATTGCATGTATTAGCTAATTACATGGAACTAGTACATATTGATCATCTGTATTTGATCATTAGTTTCTAAATGCCACAACATATTGATTATATAAATGTCAAAAAGACATTGCAAGATAATGCGTCGTCTCTTTGAACTACTTAAAGAAAAATAGATGGTATCCCTAACAGAAATTAACTAATGACAAATGAGGCATCAATTTTATCATTGTGATCAAAGTTTTAACGTTATGCACAACAATTCTTGTTTCTAATATGCACAACAATTCTTGTTGCTAACTCTAAAATATTTTACTGCCAGTTATCCTCTCAACTTTCTGCAGCCATAGTAAGTGCTCGCTTTCCCTATTCTGTAAAAGGGAAAAAAAACTAAATTAATTCTATAATATCGTTGTTTCTAAATTTTTTGTGTGTGCCATTAGGAGGTTAGCACAGAGTATAATTCTGTGACTTCAAGCAAAGCTAAAGGAAAAGGTATATTTAGAGCTACCACTTTCATCTATGGTAAGAATTACTATATTTTTCCAATTATTATGTATAATATAATAATTTGTTAATCATGTACCTGGTTTTGATTAGCCAAATTTTTTTATAGGTTTACTTGGATTAGAAAACATGGGGTTTATTGCATTCATAGTGAGTTTTTGGATTATACTTCAGTTTTGTGATGGGATTTGACCTCACTGGCTCAGCTAATACTCTCACTAACTTGATGGGCTCAACCTTCTTGCTCTCCGTTCTTGGTGGCTTCATTTTTTATACTTCCATCAATAGATGCCACACTGTCCTAAAATATGTTTCAATGAGACGTCATAATTTTTTAGTGTTTGGTAATTAAAAAATATCATCAAAATAACTATTCAAGCTCATTATAAAAGTTTGCAACCAGAATGTGTGGAACCAAATTGCATATCAGGATGGCAAGTTGTGTTCTTTTATGCATCACTTTACTGCTTGTCATTTACTTTAGTTAATGTATTTTCAGTTTGATTAGAGAGCTGTTAATTTAACTGCAGATATATTCTTTAACTCTGCTTGTTTATGTCAGTTCATATGGCAAATTTATATCTTCAATGAAGCTAGATTCTATCTAGAGAAGTCTTAATAAGGGAACACGGGTGCTTAATGCACACATGCTGGGACGGAATGCCATGTAGAAGTTTCATATGCAATGACCTCTGTTCAATGCATATTCTATAGAAAATTAAACAAAAAAGGTGGTAAAAGGTAGACCTTGTTCATGCAATGTTTTCCTCTTTGATTAGCAACCTGTTCTGGTCCAATATGTTCTGAACTTGAACAAAACTCTTTTGAAATGTCTGCATAATCTTGCCATCTATCTCTCTACCACTGAAGAATAAAGCGAAGCAAAAATGCAGTGTCTATTGTCTATCATGAAATTAGATTTGACTTGCAATTTAGTGGCACATGATGCAGGAATTAGCATTGAAAATGCTCTTTCAACACTTCCATTTTATTTTGTTCAATATGTTGAGTTTGTTGTAATCCTATCAAAGCTTCTAAATTTCTCAAAGGTTTATCATCATTTTGCACTGCTCTGCATAGTCATAGTTAATATATATTAGTCAGTCTTTCTGCTTTGCTGGTCCTTACTTATCATTAGAAAAACATCATGATGATCTAGGTTGATGAGGGGGAATGGGAAGTATTTCCCAAGTAACTGCTCTTTGTATTGGGAATGCAAAATATTTTGGTGGTGGAATGAAGATTACACCAAATGCCAACCCCTCGAGCAGAGATTATGAGGTGGCTTTGCCTGTCCTTGGTCATTATTTTCAACATCTCTATTTTCCAAGAACTGTTGAGGTACGACTTACCTGCTGTTTTAGTAGATACTTTGAGCATTATACTTTTATATCTTACTAAGTAAATTCTATGAAATAATTGTAGACAAAGCTGAGCTCATTCTTGAAGTGATAACATTTTGTACAAGGCCCTGGGGCAAATCTTTCTTAAAGAACTGAAAGGTGACCAATGAGGTGGAAGGCAACAAATGGAAGATGAAGTTTGTTTTCTTCCTAGATTTAAGCTTCCAAAATTAACAGAGGAAAAAGCTGGGCAAAGTAAATAGAAATATTGGAAAGCTCTAATTTTGCAGTATCTGAATTATGTTATACTTATTTAGGTGCTGCCTTTCCTTCTCTTTGTGTCATGTTCCTTAATCCAATAGGCACTTAGCTTCTTGGATTGATGACACACACTTTAAATGATATGGACATAATAGGGCGTATGGGTCAACCTTGACCCAAATATCATATTTTTTATTTGTTTGGACTCTCCTAGCCCCAATAATGATTATTTTAGTTTTTATTAGGATTCCATCTCATTTATGTCTATTTCATCACAGCAGAAGGACGAGGACAAGGAACAGAAAGAGGATAAACAGTGATGATCCCTTACCGAAGAAAGGGAAGATGGAGAAGGTGGAGCAACTAAAGAAATGAAAGATGGAGATAGTGAAGATATAGACCTTACATAAGAAAGAACTTTGAGTTGTTGTCAATATTCTTGAAGTCTTTTGTTATAGCATTTGAAACTTTAACTTTGAAGTTGTTAAACTTATGTAATTTGTTAAAAATATTTTGCTATTATCGTTATTCTTAACTTATTGGATAAGAAAGATTATGTAGTGTTTTATTATTTTATTTATATAATATCCAGGATATAATTCAAATATTTTAAGGTGGTAATATCAATTAAACGTCTAAAATAGCCTAATAGAACCGTTGCAATAAGCATAAATGTCGTTGCCATAGATATTTTGAACCGTTCCGATAGGTGTTGCAGACCGTTCCATAAAGTGTGACAAACTGATGCAATAGAAACAAAACCGTTACAGTAGCATTATAAAACCGTTACAATAGCTGTAAATAACCGTTGCAATAAACTATTTTGTAACAGTTTCTAACAGTTTCCAACCATTATGGTAACGGTTTACAACTGTTGCATAAAGTATACGGCAACGGTTTATAACCGTTGCTGTTGAAATAATATTCGTTGCTTCAGACAGAGGGAAAACCGTTGCGATAGCTTGATTTATAGCAACGGTGTTGTCAACCGTTGCCAAAACCGTTGCTGTAGATCTATTGGCACGCGAGCGGATGTCACGGTCGTCGAACCGTTCCAATAACTCTATGGCAACGGTTTTTCTATCAATTGCAACGGTTTATCAACCGTTGCCATAAGTAGTGACTAAGATCAGTACTCCAAATTTATGAAGGAATCACATTTTTCTGTTGTTGTGTGGAGTGAACAAGAGATGAAAGAATGAAATTGTAGAATGTTGAGCGTTTGTATTAGATTAAAACTGGAATCAGTACCTAAAACTCATTTTATGACATAGTTAAATTACTCTTTTACCCTTGATCGATCATGTTATCTTTTCTATAATATAGAAAAATTAAGTTCATCTGTCATTAGTTTGTCGTTGAAAGAAGAGAAATATGTTTCCATTATTGTTTGTTGGGAATTTATGTCTAGTGGTTTGGGAGGAAAATTGTTATTATTAGGATTTTGGGACATAGTGCAGTGCAAGTTGGAAGAAAAGAGTGGTGTTTTGGTTGGGATCAGAGATGATGGAGCTTCTCATCACACAACAATTTTTACTTTGACGACTTGCTATCGAAGATTATAACCTTTCTAATATCAAATTAACATCATTGCTTCTCCTTCTCCTTCTTTTTATTACCTTCATCTTTAACATGTTTAATTAAAAAATTACAAAATAATGATTAACTTATACTTCGCACATAAAATTTAATTTATATTATCGAATATTTTTAATCAATAAAAATTTTGTTTGCTAAAATAATCTTTTCTTCCGCTTATACTTCATAAAGTAGTTAATGAACTATAAATACAATAATAATAAA
Organism: Nicotiana noctiflora; assembly: GCA_032618575.1. Classification (NCBI taxonomy): domain Eukaryota; kingdom Viridiplantae; phylum Streptophyta; class Magnoliopsida; order Solanales; family Solanaceae; genus Nicotiana; species Nicotiana noctiflora. The sequence continues at coordinate 115,113 of JASVEL010006155.1, read as the reverse complement.
CAAATTGTAAAGCAAAAAAAAAAAAAAAAACAATTACAAAGAACTTAAGTCAAAAATTAATAGAGACCATATGATTTGCATACAAAAATTTAAGATACCAAGTCAGTTAATACATAAAGCCTTCAAACCACATGTGATTCGTCTGTAATAGATCGACTACCATTGTTGTCATCTATTCTACCTTGATAACCAGTAGCCATATTTGCCGTAAAATTAATATTTAGTAATTTCCTAGAACCAATGCTTCCATATAAAAGATCGCCGAATAAATCCTTGTACTATTATGATGAGGTAGGAGTTTATTTTTATTCATACGTTCTGCGCTCGTCTAAGCAACCTCACTTCCAACCAAGAGGTTGTGAGTTCGAGTCTCCCCAAGAGCAAGGTAGGAAGTTCTTGGAGGGAAGGATGTCAGAGTCTATTTGGAAACAGCCTCTCTACCCTAGAGTAGGGATAAGGTCTGCGTACACACTACCCTCCCCAAACCCCAATAAGTAGGCAACCAAGAGGTTGTGAGTTCGAGTCTCCCCAAGAGCAAGGTAGGAAGTTCTTGGAGGGAAGGATGCCGGGGGTCTATTTGAAAACAACCTCTCCACCCCAGGGTAGGGGTAAGATCTGCGTACATACTACCCTCCCCAAACCTCACTAAGTGGGATTATACTGGGTTGTTATTGTTGTTCTGCGCTCATCACCAGTCTCTTGAACATATAATATAATGTTCACTATTTATGACAACATAAATAAAAAATGTGTTCGCAATAAAGCTTCTAAGTAGTAAAGGAGCCAGAAATCCAAGGTGGTAATAACTTGTCTTCCTTCTCATAATACGATAAGAGCTTGTCTCTTAATATTTGTACGCTAATTGGTAAAGTTCCTTGTGCCTGTTTCATATAATAAAATAAAGTAAAATCAACAAAGTTCATGCAATATATTAATAAAAACATAAATATTCTAAAGTGCACAACTTTCATAAGCAAATGTATCTAGACATACTAATGAGAATATCTAGTTCTATTGTAATATCTTTGAACCTCAAAAACCTTAAAGATGGAGAAAAGAAAGAGACGAAATTTATATACTGCCTCCGTTCAATTTATGTGAATTTATTTCCTTTTTAGAAGAGGATGCATTAAGTAGGAGAAGTCCATCCTCCTCTAATTCTGATACAGCTTCAGCAAACGAACTCTTATTGATCTTCAAAATAGATATATGAATCACGACTTCTTTATTTCCCACTTGATTTGCTGAGATAACTGATAAAGAACTTTGAATTCCTCCTCTTATTGTTTGCTTATTAAAATCAGTAGAATATTCTTTCTTTGGGAAAGATCTTAATGTGAGATTTCCTTTCTTTTGTGTCAGTCTTTCCACTTCTTTCTTTAAATCTGGTATGTACTTTATCACTCTTGCTACTGTCACTGGAAAGCTTAATTTTTTCTGTTAAAATGTACCAATTGAAACTTTAAGTGTAAGTATAATTGTGTTCATAAACAGAAATACAGAAAAATAGAATTTAGAATAGAAAATGACGTGACATTCCTATCTCGACCAAAGAATGAAATCGTGTAGCCCAAATTTCTACATATATATGAACGAATCAAGATTAGTCAGATCAGTAAGTTTGAAATACCTTTAAAAAGTTAAAAACTAGTCATAATCGGTTAATTTATAATTCATTGATAGAGTGAATTTCTTAAGTGTATTAAAATTCACAGCGACTGCTCACCGGAAGTTATTTGACTGACATAGTTAAAGGGTGTTACTTACCCGTTTGACCTGCAAATAATGTTGCCATGTGACTTCCTCTAACGTAGGAAACTAAAGAACTTTGAATTCCTCCTCTTATTGTTTGCTTATTAAAATCAGTAGAATATTCTTTCTTTGGGAAAGATCTTAATGTGAGATTTCCTTTCTTTTGTGTCAGTCTTTCCACTTCTTTCTTTAAATCTGGTATGTACTTTATCACTCTTGCTACTGTCACTGGAAAGCTTAATTTTTTCTGTTAAAATGTACCAATTGAAACTTTAAGTGTAAGTATAATTGTGTTCATAAACAGAAATACAGAAAAATAGAATTTAGAATAGAAAATGCAAAAATATATTCCGATTTAAGAAGATAATATCAATCTTGTAAATTTATATTCTTCGCGAAATTCACGAATTATTTTGATTAATCTTTTTTTACCACCTAAACAAAAAAATGTAAAAGAGAATAACAAGAACGTAAAAATTAGGAATAAAAGAAAGAAAGAAAGATTTATACCGTATGATCATTAGCTGGAAGCAAAGAATGAAGAGAAGAACACAAGCTATTAAATATTTTTCTCCGATCACGTTCACTTGCATTGTGATTAAGCTTCTTCACATTTCCATCTAAATTATCATTATCACCATTAATCTCATCGAAATTAATGAATTCACTGTGTACGATGCTTGGCTGAGATGATGAATAATGAACAGGAATATTATTGATACCTAATGAAACTGGAGCTTCTATAGTGTTTAGTTCATAGCTTTTGGGATCTGCCAAACACACGCCAAAGTTAGAAAACAAAGGAGAAGAAACAGCCATCATTATTTTTTAAAAGTCTTTAGAGTTGTGATGTGTTATGACAATCATAGAACGTGTATTTATAAGATGAGTCTAGTATTAAACTTATACTAAGTATATGTTACGTAGCACAGAACTTTTACACTTTGTATTTTTAATTACTACTAACGGAGGTCTAGTATATATCAGGTTGTAGGATAGGAGCTTCTAGAGTTTTTCGTACTTCACTCCCATGGCTAGGTGGGGTTTGGTCGGGCCCTCCATAGATGACTTGTGTATTGTATCGTGCCCATTTATGGTAATTACTGGTAGATATTATTACATGCCTTTTAATTTATGGTTCTATGTTTAGTTAACTATTTATGTGATTTCTGCTGGAGTCACTAATGCTCTTTTGCTTTTCTTGTTTTCTTTTTCCTCCTCTTTCTCTTCTTTTTCTCCTGAGCCGGGGGTCGATTGGAAAGAGTCTCTCTACCCTTTCGGATAGGGGTAAGGCATGTGTACGTGTTACCCTTCCCAGATCTCACTTTGTGAGACTATACTCGGTAGTTATTGTTATTGGACTAACATGTATGTATATCTTTATATTAATGACCTTCGCCGGGTGTGCCTTAGCATCATAACAAAATAAGCATCTCTTATTTTGTTAATTATTGAAAATAACTTTCTTAATGTGAACTGAAAAAGACTTCTTTACGAATGCAAGGGAGAAAGGGGAATTGTTTATTCTTCGACAATAGAGTCGATGATTTTTTTTGGTCGAACACTGGAATCAATGTTGAATATACGGATATCCACATAGAGTCAACGTCTCATGCGCCGACATAAGCTTAGTACTAAAATTTTCTTCAATAAATTTAATGTTCGAACGACTAAATTATTTAAGTGACACCATATTTAAATTTTGTTTTACCTATAATACGTAGCTTGATTATAACTATTAAACTTACATGGTCCGAATGCTGTTGCTTACTTGGCTACAACGAGTGCATATTTGGATGAGTTGGAAAAGAGAATGCCACGGAGGAGTATTAGTATCCCACATCAGCGGTAGATGCGACAATTTAGATCCCTTTCTTCTGTGATCTCGAGTGACCTTACTTCATGAATTAACTTTAGAATTGAGTAAACACTACTAGAAAATATGACTATGGCAACGGTTGCCAAAACGTTGCAATAGGCAGGAAAACCGTTGCAATAGACCAATTGCAACGGTTTAGAGACCGTTACATCAGATCCCGTGCCAATAGATCTACGGCAACGGTTTTTGCAACGGTTCATATAGCCGTTACAATAGGAGACCTGTGGCAACGGTTCGACAGCTGTCGCAATAGGCTTATCTACTGCAACGGTTTTTCATTCAAATGGAACAGTTATAGCCCGTTGCAATATCAGTTTATGCAACGGTTTATCAGGCTATTGCAACGGTTTTGTTATGCTATTGCAACAAATTAATTATGCTATTGCAACGGTTTTGTTACGCTATTGCAACAAATTTATTATGCTATTGCAACAATTTGAATTACCGATTGAAATTGTTATTAGGAACTACTGCATCAATTTATAAGGCTATTGCAACGGTTTTTTGATACTATTGAAACAATCTATGGATGCTATTGCAACGATTTTTATTTCTTTGTATAAAAATAAATTTATAACATTGTACAATTCAAAAGCATACAACAACATAAAATTTTCCTAAATATTGTAATACACGAATAATTTCAAGAACTATCCCATGACTCTAAGTAGTGCCTTCGCCGCTTTATTCATTCTTTGCTCATTCAATCCACCTGTAGAGATGAAAATAAATATTTTAGTAAAACTTTGAAAGTGCAATTTGAGTACTAAAGAACACTCAAAGTAGTCATTAAAGTTTTCCAAATTCAAATTCAAATTCAAAGCAAACCCAAAGATAAACTAAAGACACTACATACATATGGCATTTTGTAACGAGAGATCATTGGGAGGAAACATTTTTACAAATATCTCCATAATGACATGGCAATTTTATCCAAGGCTATTAGCTTTGTCTAATTTCATCTGATTATTATATGCTAAATATTTCTTTCATCTGATCATCACTCCCCAAAGAGACATAAAAAATATGTATTTAAATATTTATACAATTGATTACAATTAAATTTGAAGCACTACTGCTCCCAAAGATAACTCAAGTACCATAGCAAAATATGAAGATGGCATATCCCCTCCTTTGAAAAGTCATAATATTCTTCTCTCTAGATAAATGTGAACACTTAGAGGATCACTTACCTGCTCTGGATTCTCTGAATTTGCTTTATAAAACTTAGAGGACCACCAACCTGTTCAATTCGAATTCAATATCTACTCCAGTTAAATCACATAGCACATGCTAAGGTAGCTAAGGTAGATAATATCATGCCAAAACTATAACTCACAATTTTCTGGAAAGCAGCATGGATACAACCAAAAAAATATACATAGGAACTTTATAACCAATCAGCAAATTGTCCTAATTCAAGAAAGCAATTGTTTCTCAAAAATAAAGAAAGCCATAATTTATTTTCAATTCCCAATTAACAACAAAATATAGACATATATCTGTTCAGCGGAATTGACTAAGGACTACCTAAGTCTTTTACTCTATCTATTTACTTATATATACACATAAATAAATAATCTAAAAAAATTCCTAAAATTAGGGATTTTAAAGGCTGGTCATTATTAAAAAAAATTGTAAGAGATGAATGAGATATTAGATTCTAACCGATATCAAGATAATCAAACTGCTAATATACGAAATTATGAATCTTCCGCAAATGACGATAATGTCAATGATGCTGCCAAGACGATTTGCCGGAATCATTGTTTAGAGAATAGAGATAACCTAAAAAAATTTAGGGCTCTATCTCCGTAGATCTATGTGTCTGTGACATTTTTCTTGGTTTTGCTTTTGGTTGATTTTTTAGAGAAAAAATGGCATTTTAGATTTGGAATCACCCCTTTTGTTTGGAGTAGGAAAAACTAATACTTATTTATATAAACACAAAAATCAGAGAACAAGGATACTCACCGGTATTTGGATTCTTTGCAATTAAACAAAGAGCCATGGAATGAATTACAACAGTGTCACCGCCGGCAAAAGGGATGACGATAAGTAGTGGTGGAATTTTTTTGAGGGGTTTTCTCTCAATTAGGGTAAGAAAATGGAAAGGTAAAGAAAATTAAAAGAGAATAAAAATAAGAGAGGTGATATAAAAAAGTAAAAAGAAAATAGTGAAAGTCAATTGGAATCTGTTTTTATTGAAACCATTGCAGTAGATATATTTTATCATCAAACCGTCGCCATAAGAGAACCTATTGGTATGGTTATAATAATCGTTCCAATATATAGATCTACAAGAACGGTTATTTCTCTATTGCCACGGTTTAGTATTGAAAGTGTTCGGATTGAGTCAATATTCTTATGCAACGGTTCTAACCGTGGCAATTAACATGCTATGGCGACGGTTTTAAATCCGTTGCAAGAAAAGCGTTGCCATAGATCTGATTTCTAGTAGTGAAGATTCAATGTGTATTTTGCATCATGTTATTAGGGCCACGTCCATTCGGTTTTTGGTTTATCCGACCGTTGTTAGGGCACCATATTAAAAAATTTATCTAATTACAAGTATAATGTTTCGACGAAGAAATATCGACTAACACTATTTAAATACACGCAACTCCGTCACAGAGTTCTGGAGTCCTCCGGTTGGTGCCTTGGAGAATTTTAAAAACAACAAAAGTAATAAAATTAAAAAAAAAAAAAAAACCAAAGCCATTCATACGGGTGTGCACTCGATTTATCGATTCGATTTTGACCCTTATCAATAATTACTTATCGATTATCGATTTGTACATATGTTTATCGTTATCGTTTCAATAAGGTTTCGATTTTTTCGATTTCGATTTATCGATTTTGGGGGCTTATCGATTCGGTTATCGATTACACCAATAAGAAAACTTGCGGAATTTCACGAAAAGTATATCGTTAAAAACGCGTCTAACTATTATGGACAAAAAGAAGATAAAATAAGACAAACACCATTTATAATATAAAAATTGTGCCAACAAGCACATGTAGCAAAACTAAAGTAAGGGATCAAATGTATGTCACTAACACTCCAACGATATAAAAAAACAGAACACATCATCACGGCTAATTTGGTTTTCCGTTAATTTGAACTTCATTCCCTTAATTTTTAAATATGACCATTATATTCATTTTTATGTGGTAGAGAAAATAATAAAGTAAGGGACTTAGGGTAAAAGAAATGGTATGGATTAGGGAAAATAATATCGTGTAGCTGCTTTCAAAATAGTAGCGGAATATATATACATTTTGTGTGTTATATTAATCTAAGCAAATATGTAATTACTCATTTAACAAGCGTCTACAGTCTAGGGGTGTGCATTCGATTTATCGATTCGCTTTTGACCCTTATCGATAATTACTTATCGGTTATCGATTTGTATATATGCTTATCGTTATCGTTTCAATAAGGTTTCGATTTTTTCGATTTCAATTTCAACAATATATAATCGATTCGATTTATCGATAAATCGATTCGAATGCACACCCCTATTTATACCAGCTATATATAAGGTTGACACGTTAGTTTCACTGCGTGTGGTTTGCAACATGGATTGGAGGCTTCATTAAGTTTTCCACGTGTTGGCACGTTCCCTTATTTGAATATTCACAATATCATCAAGTTGCTCTAAAGGGGACACTCGAGTTTGGACTACTTAAAATAATGGGAAAAAGGCCAAAAAAAAGTATTTTTATTTTGGTTATTTATCTAAATTTGTACTCCGTTATACTATCGGGCTAAAAAAGTACCTACCGTTAATAAAGTAGGCAAAAAAGTACCCAGTTTTAACGGCCATCCTACGTGGCAACCGGATCCAGCCTAAAATTTTGCCAACTAAGATAAAATTTGCCATGTAGACAAATTAAACCCGCCCCAGCAATTTGACCAGTAATGTTTAATCCGCCCCAAATTTTAGTTAAACGCAACATTATTCATCTAAATCGTCTGATTTTTGTTGGGTTTAGTTTGATTTTTGTTTTGTTTGATTAGGATTTTGACTGATTTGTATGTATATGTATTTTTGAATTTGAAGGTGTGTCCGACTTTGTTTTTTTTGTTTGCATGTGGTGTTCATACTCGATTTAACCCGCCCCAAATTTTAGTTAAACAAACCAAAAATTAAATAACAAAATACAATACATGTAGGACCACAAATTATAATAAATCTGATAAACAAACCAAAATCGAGTATGAACACCAAATGTGGTGTTCATACTCGATTTAACCACATTTGGGGCGTGTTAAATCGAGTATTCCTACTTTATATGCGTCATTAGTTTTATTGGTTGCGACAAGTCTTTGCTATTTACCTCCGAGTACGACGTCCACTTATTTTACAAATAATTGTATGCTTACTTAATCATATTAGTTATAGTGTAGGGAAAAGGTCTAACTTTATTCCTGTACTATTTGCTCTTATATATTTGGTGCTAGCATATTGTCTCATATTTACTATGAATCTAGCATGAATGAGTGAGATTATGAGTCCTAATTCTTTGAAAAAGCAAAGTTCAAATTTACCCTTAACTTTTGTAATTCCGAAAAAAAAAAAGATTTTTCTCTAAGGACGAAGAACATTAAACCAAAATTTTAATGAATGATAAAGTTGTCCAATTTCAAAGAGTACTTGGGAAAACTAAAACTTTTCCTTTAATTTATAATCACTTTAACTGTTGTAAATAGGTCCTTTCGATTAGTTTCGAATAAGAAGTATATAGTAGTGCACATTTGATTAGTTAGTTTGATTGCGAATGTTACGTCTTTATTCCTTTCAGGTGACCTACTCCCACCAATGTAAAAAATTGGTTTTAATTTATTGTACTTAAAGTAATGTTATTTGATTTGAATAAACAATGTTCTCAACTCTAAAGTGATGTAAACGGGCCCCTTAGACTTAGAGTTTCAAATACGAATGAATACCATAAAAAAATGAATCTTACTGTCAATATAAAAAGGAACAGTAGTTTGACGTTCTTCTTTTGCTTATTTATTATATCTATACATTGAATTTTTCCTTTTGAAGTTTTAAAGCAAAAACCTCTTACTTACATTACAAAATCTCTCTAACCTTAATTTATTGCGGATTTTGACTGAGAAAGTAGTATTTTCGAAGTTTTGACGCGTGGCCTGAATGGATTCCTCATTATAAATGACAGTAGCTACTCATAGAGAGGTTCCTTAGTTTGACTTGATTTTCTAGTGGGAAGAATTCTCGGATTGTCTTAAAGTGAGGGAAGGTAGCAGGTAGTCTAAGATGGGAATGAGATTCTCGGCGAGGTTTTCGGTGGTCGGAGGTGGTCTCAGACATGGGTAGAAGTGACACCAGCAATAAAGGAGAGGGCGAGAGATTCCGGAAAATGTAACTGAAGAAGAAGTTTTTTCTTTAAAAGTGAAATATAGGGTTGTTCATTGTTGTGTTTGGATCGATTTTTTTCCTTAAAAAAAACCAAATCAATTAAACTAAACCAAACCAATTAAGTCGATTTTTTTTTTCAATTCGGTTTATGTCAATTTTTCGGTTATTTATCGGGTTTTTCTTAAATATAAGACATACACTACCAAATACATATTCCGGAGACCATATTTTCAATGTAACACAATCAAATCAATCGCCCTATGAGAAATTTATTATTTATCAAGATATATTGATGATAATTGAATCAAATATTGATGAATAATTTAAGGACTCAATTAAAAGTATATTATTTTTAACATGAAATAGATTCTTACACTTAACAAAAGAAAACCACCAACTAAACTAGAATGTAAAGGTAAAGAGAGATGTACTAAAAGTGCAAACGATTAATATTTACTAAAATATACATATATATATTGGTGTAATAATAAATTTAAATAATTACTATAATAATCGATTTGGTTCAATTTTTTGGGCAACTTTTTTATTTAAATCAAAATCAAACCAAATTTGATCGTTTTTAATATTTCCCAAACCAAACCAAACCTAAAAAGTATTGATTTTTTTGGTCGGTTTAATTTGGATTTCGATTTTTGGGTTTTTATGATTACCCCTAACTAGAATTAGTGTATAAGGTCTTTTAAAATAAAAATAAAAAACATGTCACAGGCGTTAGAGATTAACGCACCTTGTTGTTGTATGAGCTTATCAATTACGTGTTTAATAGGCACATTTTCACCAAATACTAGGTATTCAATAGGTACATGAGTTAGCTAGTTCAAGTGTCTAAATGAAAAAATTGAAAATTTACGGACATGATTATGTATTTGGCCTTTGAATTTTATGTAATGCAAATAATCAATGAAATTTTCCGAGGCAACTGAGCTTAATCGATTGAAGGAAGTAAGTAACTAATTCATTAACTAATGATTCCTAATTATTGAGACCATATATTTGTATCAATATTAGATTATACTCCACGAAAATTTGTGAAAGTAACTTAACCATAAAAACATCGTTGTGTTATTTGTTTATTTTTCTTCATTTGATCACCTGAGTTTTCTTAGAGAAGACATACCTATCAAATATTATTCTGCTCCTCAATAATTTTGAAAGACTGCGAATACTATCACTTAAGTTATCACGCGCATAATTTTACAAAGAGAAGATGTTTAAATTTATGTTTTTACTTTACTATATAGTTTAATTTATCTTTCATTTTCCTTTGCGTCTAATATATCTCTACGGTTAATTAAGTAGACAAATTCATCCGACCCTAATAGAGGTCCACCTAAAATGGGACCCATCACTTAAAAATTGACACCTGGATTACAAATGACCCAATTCAATCTATGACCCAATTCTCTTTTTACAACAAATTTGGATAAGAGACCGTCAAGTAATCAACTCTTCTTGTGAGAACCAACTCTTCTTGTACCCGCATTTTTTCATTTCACTTCGCACAGCAAAATCCACATACTACTACGTACATAATATTTGTGTCAAATACTAGTTAGGATATTCAAGAGATCTTATTTATATATCATAACGTAAAATTACACTTTCTGGACCAAGTATGAAATTAATGAAAAGGATGAGTTTATTTTAGAAATTATTTGGGTAAAAAAAAAATTAAATAAAATATAGGTTGAATAAGCTATTTAATTTAGTATAGAATTTATTAAATTAAAACATAGTAAAGTAAAAGCATCAACAGGGTAAGGAGATTAAGTTGAGAAATCAATTAAAGTAAAATATGACAACTATTAGAAATGACAAGTAATGAATAAAACGACTACTTTTAACTTAAAAATCACACAAGGTAGCATGTTATTAATTTTTTTTATTTAAAATAGCTATATTATTAACAACCCGACAGGATATGAGGTAATGACTCAACGTAGTAAATTGATCTTGAAAATCAATTCACTAGAATACTAGTATTAGGAAAACAATTCAGGAAATAACGGCAAGGCAATAACTCAATCCTCAGAAACTAGTGAAAATCGGAAATACACATTCTAGGAGTCTCGTACGAAAGAATCGAAGCCAATACAATATAACAGGGAATACAAAACACATAAACTTTTGCAGGGCATGCACAACCCGATCCCATCATATAATGCTATTCACGCTTATTCCACCATGTGAGTATCAATAGTAACAAATAAATATATATTGTGGCATGCAATCCGATCCCACCATATAATATCAATATCATTATTTACCCTTATTACACCATATCAATTTACTCTTATTTTACATGTTACGATGTGCAACCCGATCCCACCGTTCAATATCAATATCATAACAATAAACAAAATATGTTGCGGCACACAATCTAATCCCATCATATAATATCAAAATCATAATTAACCTTTCAGATATTTTTTATGTATATTGTATCTGGATCTTGCTCCTTTAGTGCTTTTACAATATGTAAGCAAATACTTAGCGGTTGTGTTTAATGCAGTCTTTCCATTCTTCCTAGCAATTCTTAGGAAGCTCACATTTGCATCAAAATGGATTACCATATCTACATGTCCAACTACAATAAGTAAGAAAATACTTGATGCTGCATACTTTGCAAAGCCTAGACCCACAAACATAGTTTTACCCCTCAATTGACACACACTTGCCATAAGATTGCAAAGTTAAAAAAATCATATAGAGAACCCAAAAGTAGAGAGAGCAAAAATTAAAAGAAGAGAAAAAGGATCTGGGGAAAATCAGAGGCAAAACGTGGGAAAAGAACCTACTCAACTTCAAAATCGAAACTAACAAGGATGAAGAGAACCTAGAAGAAACCCAAAATCAAAAAAGAACGAAGGAAAAATTAAAAAAAAAGATATGTACGAAATTGATTGAAAGCATACCTGCAGCTAGATTTTGTGCGCGAAATGAATAAGGAAGAAGATATGAGAATTACTCCCAAAATCTGAATTATAGGAAAACCTAATGCTCCGGATATTGTCTGCTAAAAATACTAGTATTCGTACCCACGCGATGCGAAGATCATATCAAAAAATATTAAAATGTGATCGAATTTATTTGAACATATTGAATTGTATTGTTTCAATAAAATTTCACGATCATTTATCAATAATCAATAATATTTATTTGTATTATTTAGTTCATTTTATTATAAAATTTAAAGTATAACATCACCATTATTTCTATCTATTGCTTTATGCATTTTTCCTATTTATTGACGATTATTTTTTTCAGTTAGTTACCTATAATTTAAATAATAACACATTTAAATCTAATTGATACTTTAAATTGTACAATAATGAGATAACAATCCTAGTTCTTTTGACAAATTCCTTGTTGAAATACGAAATTGAATTTATCCATGCTTAATGTTAAAATTTTGGTAACTATCACTATTGTCACGACCCCAAATCCGGTCATGATGGCGCCCAGCACACTGCTAGTCCAGCCTGACCAACCAATAACAGTAACAGAACTAGGAGTTCGCTTTATCCCATTTAAGCGTATCAAAACATGAAACAACAGTGATACATATATCGAAAACGGGGAAGCAAGTCCCAAAATATACCAACTCCCATAGACTGCAGGGTCAAGAGTCATGAGCCTCTAATGAACATAAGTGTAATAATGGTTTACAAGATACCAAGTGCGGAAAGAAATAGCAATACAGAATCAAAAGACAATAGGAAGGAATATCGGGTCCTGCGGACTCTGCGGCTACCTCGAATATCCTACAGAAGTCGCCTCGAACAGCTACCGGGTCACTGCTGAGAGGTACCTGGATCTGCACACAAGGTGCAGGGAGTAAAATGAGTACTGCCAGACACAGTGGTAATAAATAGGGGTAAGACAGCGCAGATAAGAAATCCACAATAAAGCACTATGTAAAGATGTAATCAAATACCCTGTAACAGAATCAATATCAACTGTACCTGTACCAACAAGTACCAGAAAAACAGTACAACAGCTATCAGATGTATCTAAATGCAACACAATGCATGATATGACCGCTACGGCGCGTAGCCCGATCCAATTTGGGTACCCGTGCTCACTGTGGGGGTTCAGACTCCGGAGGGGCTCTTACAGCCCAAGCACAATATTACTGCGGTGTGCAGTTCGATCCAACATATATACCGCTGCGGCGCGCAGCCCGATCCACTACCAGTCAGCTAATATGCAAATGCAGCCTCGCAGGCTCAAAAGTGGTTTTGAAAACCCTTTTATCATTTTTCAGAGTTGAAAACAGTAATATCAAAGTTCCGGAGATTGGAAATAACATGATAACAATAATAGTTACGGACTGGTAGTAAACTAGCATGTCAATATCACAAGACAATGATAACGATCCTCGCGGGATCCAATAACTGGCTCACAGCCCACAAGTATACTCAACCATCCAAGAAGGAGATTTGACGACTCAAAATTAGCCAATATCACAATATAATGCGCAACCATCCGAGAAGGAGGTTTGATGGCTCAAGAATAGCCAATGTCATAATACAGTATCAACAGGTCGGACTAAGCCATAGTCCCCAAATCACAATCGACTCCGCACTCAAAAGAGAGTACGTGTCTTGCCGCTATACAGCGTCACAAAGTGGTATACCGGGGTTTCGAACCCGCTGGTCATCACCCACACCCATTACTCACCTCGAACCGGCGAAAACTCAAGCCCGCGATGCCTTTGCTTCTCAAATCGGCCTCACGCGCGTCGAAACTAGCCAAAATCAGTACAAATGTATCATAATAGGCTAATAGAACAACACCCACTCGAAAACAATCGAAATATAATAAAAATCTCGAAACTAGCAAAACCCGAGCCCCGGGCCCGCTTCTCGAAAAATTATGAAACTAACATTTTCGAAATCCTCATCTCGCCACGAGTCGGTACATGTAAAATTTACCAAAATCAGAGTTCAAATGACCTCTCAAATCTTTAATTTTCATTTTTTTTTTGAAAAATTTACAAATTTTCTCCAATTTCTTCCATTTGATTCACTAATACTTGATAAAAATAACCATGGAATCATTAAATAAAATCACGTTTGAATATAAAATACTTACTCCCTTGTTGAGACGAGAACAACGCCGCGAAAATCACCTCAATCGGAGCTCTAGAACTCAAGATGTGGCTAAAATACCAAATTTTTCGGGTATTGTTCACTGTTCAAAAAAAGTCATCAAAGCAGCCTCGGGTCAGAAATTTTGTCATCAACACCGTTTCCATGTGTACTGCTGCTCAAATTAGGATGTGGAGTGAAATCAATGACTACAGGAGATCCAAGAGAAAGAAATGCCACTACAGGATAATAAGCTGGTCCATTTTGATGCGGCATTATTCCTTGGTTAAGGAGGTATTCATTGATAAGCACATGATTAATTGACGAAGGAAATAACCCTGACTTATCATTCATTCTCTGTAATTGTAGTTAACCAAGGAGGCACTTGTGGAGGAAAGAGATATTCGATGCTCTTAGCAAATTTGATGAATCCGGATGCAACTCCTTGGTGCCCATCTAAGAAAGTCTAGTCTTGAGCTATAAGGCCTTTTCCATGCATAACTCCTCCCCAATTCTGCAATCTCCTGTTCTTCCAAGATATCATATAGAAATTGGCGCACCATTTATATTATTCAAGAGCTGGTCGTGTTCAGAATCAGTAATGAAATCTGGAATGTAGAATACAGTGGGCCCAATTGTGAAGTCGCTCATTTTTCTGCTATGGCAAGGACCAACTTGAATTAAGTCTGTTTGATCATAACTTCCAGTACGGATGTCCAAATTACGAGTTATTTAGCTTTCTGGAAACTAGACACGATGGTCTACAACTTTCTTATTTTGCATATTTTGTAATTCCTTATAAATTACAAGATATCAGCTCCCAAAGTAGCCAACAAACTGCTGAAAATCTGCTGTATTTCAGCAGCTTTTTCCAAAACTAAAAATGTCCGTTAGGCATCCGAAATCACCCCGAGGCCCTCGGTACCTCAATCAAAAACAAACTCAACCTAATACTTCATTCAAACTTGCTCGGGTCATAAAAACGGTAATTTAAACATCAAAAATAACCAAAATCCTAGAATTCGATTCAAACTTAAACTTAAACTTTCAAAATTCACATTCGATCAAAAACTCAATCAAACGATGTCCGAATGACCTGAAAATTTGCAGACATATCCAAAATTACCTAACGAAGCTACTGTAACTGTCGGAATTCAATTCCGACTCCCGAATCAAAATATCACCTATCGATCGGATTCCGCCAAAATTCCAACTTCGCCAAAATGGGCTAACTTCTTCACCGGACCTCCAAAATTACTTCCTTTTGCGCTCCTAAGTCTTAAATCATTCTCCGAAACTAAACGAATCATCGGAATTCAGTTCCGATCCATCTAACTCATAAGTCAACGTTGGATTGACTTTTCCAACTTAAGCTTTCCTTAAAGAGATTAATTATCCCATTTCCTACCAAAATCGATCCGAATTGACTCAAATTTTGCACACAAATCACATTCGACATTACACACATGCACCAACTTTCGGAATCGCATTCCGACCCCGATATCAAAATTTTCACTTCCGATCGAATTTTCTCATAAACCTTCAAATTCCTATATTTAGCCAAATGACTTCAAAATGACCTCTGGACATCCGAATTCACTTTCGATCGCGTTTCCAACTCCAAAATCACCATACGGATCTATTCCCAAACTCGAAATCCCAAACGGACATCTATAACTCTAAAATACCTTCCTACCCAAATTTATGAAATTCTTCTGAAATACTAACTTCCACCATATACGCCGAAATGCTCACGGGTTATCAAAAACCAAATGCGGACATACGCCCAAGTTTAAAATCATCATACGAGCATGCTGGAACTTTCAGATCCCGATTTTGAGGTCATTTACTCAAAATTCCAATCATAGTTTATTTCTTCAACTTTAAGCTTTCAAAATGAGAATTTCCATTTAGATTTGACTCCAAACTTCTTGAATTTTAATTCTGACCAGACATACAAGTCAATATACCTGAGATGAAGCTGTTCATGGCCTAAATCTGTTGAATGACGCGCCGGAGCTCAAAACGACCGGTCGGATCGTTACAACTATGAAGAAATCATAAAATGAAAGCTAATCAGCTATGATAAAAAGAATAATTCAACCAACTCATGCACTAATAATATGACTTTTATTTGGTGCAAGTATCACAATTTTTTTTCTCGGCAAGTTTATTAAGTTGATAATTTTTTTGAATTTGATGTAGTTGATGAGCCATATAAAATAACACATAAGTTACTTCTAAAAAGTATAATCATTACATGTTAACTTCCTACACATGAGAACTTGAAAATTATACAATGTACCTCTAACGTGAAGAACGTGAACACTTTTTCCTCACATAAATTGCGTAATTATAAATTCTAGGTCCTTGAAATGACCCGTCTTTCACAAATCTTTGTATTATTGTCCGTTAGAGTTTCTTAAACCAAAAAAATATGAATAGATAGTATCTTTAACTAAGTAAAAAATCAAGACGATACACAAAGAAAGAAGAAAACATAAGAAACCATATCGAAGTCACTCTAATCTTGTCATTTTTGCAAATTTCACAACACATTACTTCCATCATGAATTGCTAAACCCACTAACCCATTACGACAAAACCTACAAAAGACAATACTAAGAAAAAAAAATACTAACATCTACTACTAAATAACATTTGAAAAAAAATCAGTTTCTTGATCAAGATTGAGCCTTTTAAACTTCGAATACGTGTCGATCGTAAGACAACACAATCAATAAGAGAAAAAAGAATAAAAAAATTTGACTTGAGATTTCACTTGACAACTATAATTATTATATAAAATAAAAAGTGTGATATCTCTTAATATAGAAGAATCAATTTCTCATTTCATGTTGGACAAATACAACTTTAATAAAAATCCGTTTATTTATCTTTTTGCACTATAAAAGTTTTTCATCCATCTCTTTACCCCTCTCCTTAATAATCTTAAAGGAACAATCTATATAGCTTACCAACTTAACAAGGCTATCTTTTGGTTGAAACTTTATTTTTTATGCGGCCAAAAATTAAATATCATGATGCTAAGCATACTAGACAATATTTTCAATTTAATTTTTAAAATTAAAATCTGATGATAGAAGAATAACAAAGATTAATTAAGAGATTCTTAGAGAAGAACATCTAATCTTATGTTCCTAAAAATTCTTGGTAAATACTCTTCTAGAAATATAAGAAAGATACCTATAATTTTCTTCAAGTATTGAAGATTATGTTGTTTCTTGATCTTTGGTATGTAATAGATCATCTGGAAAAAAAAAGTCCGTATGATTCAGATGCCATAAATTAAAAATACTAAATTTATAGACTGTAAAAATAAAATCCATATGTTACAATAGACTATAACTTATTTCCCATGAATCTACTTAAACACCAAAGCATTAACAAAAGACTGGGCAAAAGTATCAGAAAGATGAAGTGTCGTCTTCTCAAACAACATGCAACATTACACGTAGTTTTAAAACTTCTAGTTCAATACATAAAATTTAATATATATATATATATAAGCAAAAACTACTTATGTGTAAAAGTGAAAAGCATGTTTTTGCATCTTCGGGCATCTTTTTTTCCTTATAGATATTTGAGTAACGAAGATACTTAAATAATGACATCAATGGTTAATTTGAGTTCACGTTGGATGATATATTGGATAATCCTGAAACGTGAATAGTAATTGTAACTGTCTTTAATTTAAAAAGTATAAATAAATTTATTTTTAAATTTAAAAAGTTAATGTAAAAAAATAGGGAAAAATTCACTCTAGAACAATTGAGCTCCTTGTTTTTCAATTTTATAGCCCATATTTCAATTTACAATCAACTAACCTAAAAATAATATGTTAAGATTCAACATCCAACTCTAATAGGTTCTCAAAATTACTATTTAACTTTTAAAATAGATTCCTCAAACTTTTAAATTAATTTTTGAATAGTAATTGTGACTCAAATATTAATTTAACAACTCAAATTCATTTAGGTGGTGAAAATTAGATTTTTAACAAGCTTAAATATGTGGGTTTAAATTTCGAATTTGATTTTATGAGAAATTTAGAGTGGGTGTCATTTAGACTTGTTAGAAATAGTATAAGGAGGTTGTATATAAAATTTGAAGTCATTTAATGGAGATTTGGACTGGTTTTGAACAAAAATTACAATTGAAAATCGTGAAAGATGTTCGTCTACAAACGATTGTATAAAGATGTATAAAAGTGTATAATGTGTGTTTATACACACATATACACTATTATACAAGATTATACACAATTATACAAAAATCTGACTGCGTCTTCTTCCTTGCGTTTTTTCTGAAATTTAAATTAAATCTTGCCCAAATCTACTCCAAATCACTTCCAATTTAAATTTTGAACTATTTTTGATATTTTCAATCAAATGGAACAACATTCAATCCAAACAACTAACAAATAAAAAAAAATTCAAAACCAAAGCTTTGAATGATCATCAATGGTGGACTTCTACTCTTCAATTTTCTTGTATTGCAAGCAGGTGACATAAGAGGATAAGCAAAAAATACACGGCCACTTGAATCATATGTAGAAGACGTGAGAAGAAAAGAGAGAAAGCAATGGTTGTGAGAACAAAGAATTAACTCCATAGGTTTTAGAAGCAATGGTTGTATGAACACAAATATTGAATTTGCAAGTGCTTTCAAAATATGTACAATATGGGCTAGGTGGGGTAAAACTTAAAAATATGGGCCATTTTTTGTTATTGTGTGAATTCATGTGTATTTTCTTATAATTCTTTCAAAAAAATATGTAATATCTTTTAGAATGATACTTAGTTAATTTATTAAGAAATTACAGGAAAAAGAAAAGGAGGGGATGCATATCACATTTTGAGGGATGCGAGTTAGTGGGATGTATTCCTTAATTTAGGTTATTGCGCAATTATGGAAAGTTTTATTTTTAATAGTAATTTCCTAATTATTAATTACTTATTTGAATTGAGTAAATAACTACCCCTTCTTCCAATAATAGATATTTAAATATTTTAATTTAAATTAAAAACAAATAATTAATAACTAATTATTAACTTATTAACTAAATGTTATCCTAGAAACTAACATATTGCATTCTCCTACACTGCCGCTTGTCATAATTGTAGGCTAGACTTTCTTCCTTTTAATTATATATAGAAGATTATGGAAAGTTTTATTCTAATAGTAATTTCCTAATTATTAATTACTTAGTAAATAACTACCCATTCTTCCAATAATAGATATTTAAATATTTTAATTTAAATTAAAAATAAATAACTAATTATTAACTTATTAACTAAATTTTGTCCTAAAACTAACACTTGACATTCTCCTACGCTGCCACCTGTCATAATTCTAGGTTAGACTTTCTTCCTTTTAATTATATATATAGAATATAAATACGTGGAGCCACTTTTAACTTGGAGATTTTTTCCTATCTATAACATATATGAAACCTTATTACAAAAAATGTGCATATTTGGTAAATTACCCGCCTTGTGCACTGTTTTTATATAATTTTTTTATCATTCATTAATTAGTAATTAATAGTAGCTAAATCTTCCTAATATGGCGCGCTAAAAACCAGGAAAAGAATATCCTAATTGATTTAGTGACCTTAAGTTCAAATTTAAACGCAAATACTTTATCTGATCTGTCCCGAATTTTTTTCATAATTCAAAAAAAAAACTTCAGCAAATTGAAATCAAATATGTTCTTCGTCTTTTTTTTTCTCAATCCACAAATCAAAAAATAATAAAATATAGAACAATACCTCAGCGACACCATTCAATCATGTCCAAAAATCCCAATCATGCTACAATTGAATGGAAGAAATTCTAATTATAAAAAATGGATCTCATCTCTATGTTTTTTGAGAAGAAGAAGGAATGTAGAAGATGAAGTCTGATTTTATGTTAATATATACAAAATTCCTACATTTATCTACAAATAAACTATTAATTAATTTAAGTATGTATAAAGCAATATTATTTTTAAGGGTATCTAAAAAATTACTACATTTATACTACAATTAAACTACGATCTATGTTGAAAAAAAATGTAGACTACAAAATTTTCTATTCATCTATAAAATTACTACAAAAAAACTATAAATAAACTACAAATCAGTTTTAATATTGTATAAATTTGTATTGTTTTTAAGGGTATCTACAAAATTACTACATTTATACTACATTAAACTACAATCTATGTTGGAAAAAAATATTGACTACAAAATTTTATCTTCACCTACAAAATTTATTTCAAAACAACTACAAATCAGTTTAAGTATTGTATAAAGTTGTATTATATGATTTTGGCTTGGTATGCTAGGATCACACAAAGTGTGGAACCTAAGAACACCATAATCCATATTCTGCTGAGCAGCAAACGGGCTATTCTGAAAAAAATAGAAAAAAAGTGGATTGAGTACAATAAACTACATTTAACTACAATTAAAATACATTTAACTACATAATAACCGAGAACAACTACAATACAAATGTCAGTATAACTACAATTTAACTACAAAACCACTGAAAACAACTACAAATATACCACAATATAACTACAATTTAACTACAAATATATTAACGATTCATATAAAAATACAAAATAACGACAATTAAACCTCAAAATTGAGACAAATTAAAAGGTTTCCAGAAACTACGCGGAAAAATTAAATAAAAATACCTTTTCTGAAATATTATGAGGGCTGAATTTTTTAGCTTTTTTTGAATGTTTCTTTTTTGATTTTTTTGAAGAAGATGGAGATAACTTCAATTTTTTTCCAGATTGAAGCTTGGGTGAATCCTCGAAAAAATAGGAAAAAAACTGAACAAAAGAGGAAAAGAACTGAACAAAAGAAAAAACGTGAGGGAGAAAAGAACTGGGGGAAAATCGTGGGGGGTGAGGAATGAAAAATTTAAAAATTAGAAGAGAGAGAAGAGGGTAACAAAATAAATTGGGAGATTTTGTCCCTAAATACACTCCTACATTTAATGATAACTTAATTAAAGCCTTAATTTGAATTATGGTACATAAATTGAAACTTGGTATACTTAAATGTAAAAAATACAAACCTTAAACATAATTAGTAATAAGGTTTGATATATGGTATACACATGTAAAAATTCCTTTTTAACTTACGCGTAGAGTGTGTATAGACAAATCTAGCGAGTAGTATATGATATTGTAAGAATTGACGCGAAATCTATATATATAATAAAGTTGGGAAAATAAAAGATGATGTGGCATATCTCTTAGACAAGGATTACCATTTATCTTTTTTCTCCTTTTTTGAGCATTTTTTTAAATTATAAAATATAAAATGACAAAAAGTGTACATATTTCATTTATTTTCTACTTCCCACAGTTAAACGTTTTATAAAAATTAATTACTTACTTATTAGTCATTGTGCTTTGAATTGCTGATCGTATCTTCCTTCTCAAACATTAAAGCTGCGGTTATTTTGTAATTACAACACGCAATATAATGAACAATAAATATAGACATGAACTTAATATCATCTTTTCATATTCCCGGGTCGTTATCTTATGTGTGGTAAACACTAATCAAAGTCGCCACCAATGGTTCTTTTATCCCTACAAATTCACAATCCCTAACCTCAATCATTCAATCTTCTGAATTTTTCTTCGCTTATATATTCGTACATAGACGTTAGACTCATCACCAGTGTCATTGTTCTTCTGCCAAGTTAGTGCAGGCGCAAGTCGAGATTCTCAAAGCAATCTTGATTAATGTTGTGTTTCCGTACTCAGGAACTTCACCGAGAAAGACATGAAAGATTTGTGTTGCATTCCATCAATTTATTACTTACTTCAGTTGTGTTGCTTCCAACTTTTCTTTTTCAAATTTTTATTCTTTTTCAACTTTTCTTTTTCAATTTTTTATTTTTGTTTGCCTTTTTTCCATGTGCCGAGGGTCGATTGGAAACAGCCTCTCTACCCTCTCGGGTATAGGTAAGGCATGTCTACATATTACCCTCCCCAGACCCTACCTTATGAGAATATACTTGGTTGTTGTTGTTGTTGTTGTTGTTGCACTAACAATTGTCTAGATTGCTTTCATCAAAAATATAAAATAAAATAAAAGAGGGTGTGACACTTTGTTATATTTTTCATAAGTTGCTATTCTTCTTATGTTTTTGTCATATAAGCAAATAAGTCATTTTATTTTTCATAATTATCTAATAGTACTTTGAGTAGGTGTTCCATTTTTATTAATATGAATCATCAGAAGATTCACGAAAGTATTCTCTGCGATGTAATTATTTTTTCCTTTTATGTATATCATAACAATCTTTATTTTCGTTTTGTTTCCCTTTCCCTCATGAGATGTAGCTCTTTCCTTTTAGTTTTTCCTTTCTTACTTTGTGAAGGTAACACTGTAGGTCAGTTATATGCTCTAACTAAATATTTTAGAAAATTAATTAGAATTAAACAAGTAACCACATATAATTGAAATAAATCTAAAAGATTTATGTTATAAAATTAAACTGAAAGTACTCTTTATTCTCTCGGTTTATATTATAAAAACACAAAATAGCACTTCTTATTTTTGCAGCATTCATGATCTTATAAAATAACAGAAGGTTACAGAAGTACATAACTTTAACTTTTTACGAAAATAATGTATGTAAAACATGTACACTACAACATGAGGTGATGCAATAGAAACTCTAACCGTTTTATTTTAGATGGTAAAAATAATCAGTTATATCATTATTTTATGATCAGATGGAGAAAGAATATAATGACGTGTAATTAAGAAAGAATACCATGGGAGAAAGAATTTCAGATATGACTATTGAAATATCGTTATGCATAAAGATTACTAGACGTAGATGACAAAGAGTAAAAAGGGCATTACTATAATGTGAAATATTAAGGAGCAATTTTTTAAGAATTATAACAATAGTTTCTCATAAATTACGCGATTGTCTAGATAATAAATTTGTTTAAAAATTTATCGCAAGCATGTATTTTAGATTATGGAGAAAGCATCCTCGTAACTGGTTTCTAATGTGACACTTTTGATTGTTTCAATAGGTTTGTGGTACCCTTTTTCTCTCATTTCTATTTAGAGTCTGTTTGGCCAAGCTTATGGGAGGTCAAAAGTATTTATTTTTATTGTCAAAAATAGTACTTTCCAAAAAATGTGAGATGTTTAGCCAAAGCGGAAAAGTACTTTTGAGCAGCAGCAGAAGCAATTTTTTTGCTTTTGGGGAGAAGCTTCCAAGAAGAAGAGGCAAAGGCGAAAAATTTAATTTATTCAAGACAAAAATAATTTTACAATAGATTAATATTTCTGAAATTTCCTCATTCAATAACATTTTTCTTTTCCTTTTCATTGTTATTTCTCCCATATATCTTTTCTCTCTTTTATTTCAATCATATTTTTATTCTCTTTCTCCTATTCCTAAAGAGTAGACTTTTCATTTGTATTAAATAATGTATTTTGATATATTTTAATTATTATGTAAACAATAAATAATACTAGAAACGCAATGCTATTACTTTGGAATAACTATATTTTATATTGATTGGAGTTTTAATTTATATTTTTATTATGTTTATATTTTAACTATTTCTTTATAAGAAATATTTAAATTTATTTTTTAAATATAATATTAACTGCAAATTGAATATTTACTGTCCTTCTTCGTAATTTAATACTTAAAAGTACTTTTTGAAAAAATTAGCCAAGTGCAATTAGATTGTAAAAAGTATTTTTTAACAAAAGCAAATATCAAATGAAGCAGTTTTTAGCAGCTTGACCAAGTGAGCTCTTAATTTAATTGTTTCTCACATATTTTTTTATTACAGAATATTAAATAGACTATAAAAAAAAAACATGTGAAAGAGATAAATTAATTTATTTAATAAGAAATTGGTAATATTTTATCATAGTTTGATATTAAGTGACCGCGCGAAGCGCGGGCAAGTAGACTAGTGACTAATATAATCTCAATCTTTTAAAAACGACATGAAGGCACACATGTCCAAACCAGTTCTTCTAATATACTGTATTATAGATTATAGAAAAGAAAAATATAGTAATACTTTATTTTTATTTTTGGGGCCTTAACTATTTGGGGGCCTAAGGCAAACCCTAGAGCTGCCCTTGCGAATAAGCTTTCAAAACCATGTCTTCCTCCAAACGAAATCACAAGGAAAAGATAATTCGTCACAAGAAGTTCGTTTTCCATTCTCTGATATTCTTTTTTTTTTTTTTTTAAATTTAACTTTTCTTCGTTTCTTCTATTATTATGGCGTTGTGTGAGTTTTTGTAAAAATCTCAATTGAATTTGGAACTGTGGAATTTGAATAGCTCCATAATTTGGTAACTATTGCTGAAAAGTGAGAATTTTTATTACAGAGAAGAGAAGGCGGAAGAACCGGAACTACCAAAGTACAGAGACAGAGCTAAAGAAAGGAGAGAAGATCAAAATCCGGATTATGAACTCACTGAATTGGGCGCTTTTCATGCTGTCGCTCCTCCCGGAAATGTTGATCTTCTGTAATATCTCTCAACTCCCTTTTTTCTCTTTTGTATATTCCTTTTTTCCCCAGCTCTTTATTGGAGAGCTAGCTATATAGGGGCCTTGCCCTGCACACGAAGTGCAGGGTATGGGGAAGAACTTACCTGCACGGGGTGTTTACACCAAAGCATACTAATTTAGTATGGTTAAGTAATAAATTAAGGCGAATATGTGTATTATTAGAGTGTATATGATGACACGTATCATGTATTCATTGGATTGGTGCAAGGAAGTTTTTACCGTGGAAATGGTGCGCAACCTTGCATCGGCTTTCTGCAAAGAGGGTGTTTCCGTGCCTTGAACTTATGACCTAGGTCACCAAAGTAGCAACTTCTAGTTCTTTGCCTTAGATAGCTGTCTATATAGTTGACAGTAAAAGAGTATTTTTTTAAGAACATTTCATGTTGCAAAACTTGTTGGCAGGTCTGCTGATGCTCAAAAATTATCTATTGAGAAGAGCAAGTATCTTGGAGGTTAGTCTGCTCTGCTAAACTGCTGTTTCTACACGATACATAAGAGTAATTCTGATTTCCAGCTTGCTTTTGTAATTAATAGAAAAGATACTGGAACAGCTAATTTAAAGAAGAGAGCTTCCTGGCGTTGTTGTGGAACAGAATATTTTTTAATTGTATGCCCAAATGAGTTAGCTTAGTTTCAGCGGTTTTCTTGATATATGTTCTAATTGATTTAGTTGTTTTGTTCAGCTGACCAACCATTTTTTGGCTTATTGTGTATCAGGTGATGTGGAACACACACATTTGGTTAAAGGGTTAGATTATGCTTTACTTCACAAAGTGAGAAGTGAAATAGATAAGAAGCCAGATGCTGGAGATGATTATGAAGGAAAACCTAGGTAACTACTGATTGCTTTGTCACTTAACTGGATGCATGATTCCTCGACTTTAAAATTGAAGCATAAGAAACTGACAGTCTAAGGGCCTGTCAATTTTTCTGGAATGGTCGATGCAATTTTGAGCTAATAAAGTTGATCCATGTGTAGTTTCCATGCGTAAGACAATAGTTTCAGATACGAGGTTTTTCTATAGATGTTCCTATAGTTGTCCCATGATTACCCTTGATTTATGACCACTATCATGAGATGCGTGTGCGACTTGATAACATCTTTTTGTGTATTTACGAACTAACAAGCATTTTTGGTGAATTATTCTTTTATACTATGTCTAAGAAGCAATGGGTCCGGATAACTGTTCTGTTTAATGATTCCATTCCATCTCTTTTGCTAACAGATCATCAAAGGAAGATCAGCAAATGTCATTCCGTACTGCAACTGCCAAGGTGCATTAGCTCTTTAATTGCTTCGGAGTCTCGAATATCTATAGTTGTTGCTAGGTGTTATTATGTTTCAATAGAGTGATTGGTAAGCTTTGGATTGCAGTCAGTATACCAATGGATGATCAAGCCTCAGACTGTTATAAAGACCAATGAAATGTTTCTTCCTGGACGGATGTCTTTTATTTTTAATATGGTATGTTTCTTTTTTTTTTTACTTCATCTCATCTTATTTTAGTCAATCCAGGATTCTATTTGCCTGAGAAGGAATCTATTTCGCAGATAAGTGATTGAGTTTTCTTATAGTGCATGTGCCCTAAGATGTTCTTCATCTGGCGATAGTAAAATAAATTTTGTGCTTGTGGTAGCTAGCTGAGAAGCTTGCTAAGTTCTATATTGAATCATAGTTATTGTTTTGCAAAAGGATGCAATCATTTTATTCATAAAGCTCCTCTCTTACCCCACCCTGCTTTCCCAGGTAAAAGAAGGAAAAATTCTGTAGGGAAATTATAGTTTATTTTGTATGGCTGGGATGAACTGTATTGTCCTTGTCAAGTAGCTAAAAGCTTTTCTGTTTCTGGTGGGTGAGTGGGCGTGGGAAGGGGTGTTCTTGGGAGTTAAATGCTAGAGTCATTGAAGCAGTATTTTAATGCTAAGACGCATGGTGAACAGATGTGTAACCCGCATAGTGAAAAAGTTAGTGAACTATTCTGTCATTCTAATGCTCGAATTTACTGTGACAACTATCTTTTCTTTCGTGGTCTCTTTTAATTTTCATGCTTATGGTTTATGTGTGTCTGGCAGGAAGGTGGATACAACACTGATATTCCAACCACTTTACACAGGAGCAAAGCTGACTGCCCAGTCCCTGAGGTGTTTCTTTTTTCCCATATTGCACTGCTGTCAGGCAATGACTTATTTTTCCATCTAAATGGGTTACCTCACCTCTTTTTTGCAGGAAATGGTTACAGTTAGTGTTGATGGTTCTGTTCTAGACCGAATAGCTAAAATCATGTCCTATCTCCGTCTTGGATCATCAGGAAAAGTTCTCAAGAAGAAGAAGAAGGAAAAAGATGGCAAAGGTGCATAGCATTCATGCCTCTTAACCTTTACTTGTATTTTCTGAACATCTTCTCATAGTCTGAATGTGATGTAGATCCGCATATATCCAATTTATTTTATGACAACCTTCTCTCTTATTTCTGATTGGTGCCGCTGCATTCTTTTGGTATATCTATTATATTCTTGCTCATAGAAGTGAATTTGGGCATGGTTTCCTATACAACAACAAACCCAGTATATTCCTTCAAGTGGAGTCTGGGGAAGGTAGTGCGTACGCAGACCTTACCCCAACCTAGTGAAGGTAGAAATGTGGTTTCCAGTAGATCCTCGTTTAGAAAGAGCGAGAAGAGAAGGGGAAGAAGAAGAAGAAAGAGAGAAGGAAAAAAGGGAGGGGGGTAGGGGAACTAGTAGTAATAAACACTAACAACATGAAATACGATAACAGAAGCAAACTAAATCACATGACAAAGTAATGATTTACTTAAGCATATGTAGGAACCGGAGTGCTACTAAAGTAACTGGTAAGAAAAGGAGAAACTTACAACTATCTACTACCCTCCATACCTTTCTATCAAGGGTCACGTCCTCAATTAGGTGAAGCTACGCCATGTCATGTCTAATCACTTCTCTCCAATACTTCCTTAACCTACCTCGACCTCTTCTCAAACCCGCCATAGTCAGCCTCTATCGATGCTTCTCCTCTTTACATGTCCGAACCATCGCAGCCTCGAAACCCGCATCATGTCCTCCACGGAGGCCACTCCCACTTTGTCCCGAATAGCTTCTTTCCGATTCTTATCTCTATCTAGGTATACCACTCATCCATCTCAACATCCTCATTTTTGCTACTTTCATCTTATGCACATGTGAGTTCTTAATTGGCCAACACCCCACCCCATATAGCATCATAGTTGGTCGAACCACCACTTTGTAAAATTTACGGCACATTCTCATCACATAAGACGCCGGACGCAAGCCTCCATATCATCCATCCCGCTCCAATATTATGTACAACATCCTCGTCAATCTCCCATTACCCTGGATAATAGACCCGAGATACTTGGAACTACTTTTCAGGGATAACTTGAGTATCAAGCTGCACATCTACGTGTGATCATGAGCCCCGTTAGTGAATTTGCACTCTAAATATTCTGTCTTAGTCCTGCCCAACTTAAAACCTTTAGACTCCAAGGCCTGTTTCCAAACCTCCAAACTTGTGTGGACTCGGCTTCGCGTCTTGTTGATTAACACTATATCATCGGTAAATAGCATGTACCATGACACTTCCCCTGTATGTGCCGCGTCAGCACGTCCATCGTCAAGGCAAATAAAAACGGGCTAAGAGCTGACCCCTGGTGCAAGCAGGCCCATCACAATTGGAAAGTGCTCGAGTCTCCTCCCACCGTCCTCACCCGAGCCTTAGCACCATTATACATATCCTTAATCACTCTAGAGTACGCTACCGGAATGCCGCTAACCTCTAGACACCTCCACGAAACTTCCCTAGGAACTTTATCATACGCTTTTCAAAGTCGATAAACACCATGTGCAAGTCCTATAAAGAAGTAGAATGTATGTAGGCGGGATAAAATGTGAGCTTTATTCATCTTTGATTACGGGGGCATAGGGTGAAAATTAGAGGAATGTCATGTGGGGCACACAGTGTTGTGAAGAGCGTGAAGCGAGGAAAAACGACAACCCCATTTCACGAGAAGCGAAGCACTCGCTTTTTAAGTGAAGCGGAATTTTAATTTTAAAAAAAAAATAAATACTACATAGACAACATATGTACTTATAAGTAAATATTCAATACTTCAATTTAAAAACTAAAGAGTAGCATCAATTCGGAAGAAATTTTGGGCAGAAACTGGAAAAATTGGGCTGAAATTTTCTGGAAAAAATTCGCCAGCATGTTGCCGTTATTTGGACGTTTAGAAAGAGAAAGAAAGAAGAAGAATAATGAAATCAAAAGCGCAGAAGCAGAACATACATGTACTCTTGAAGAAGAAGAAGAACAACCTTACTTGATACTTTGAGATTATTTCAGAAATCAGAAGTTGATGAAGGAGAGAAGGAGAAATTGCTGCTGTTGTTGAAGAAAAACCCTAGTCTCGCTGCTGTTGAAGAAGTCCAGATAGTGTTCATGGTTTAGAAACCTCGTTTTTTAATAAAATAGGGTCTGGGTTAATTTTAAACATAGAAGCAGACGCGTCTTCTCGCTTTTTACAGAGAAGCGGTCCGTATCAGAATCGCTTCTATTACCTGAAGAGCTGCCCTTCACGCCTCGCTTCTAGCTTAAAGTGAGGAAACAAGCGCTTTTTTAATCAGTGTGGGCACAAAGGTAGTTGATGGCTAGATTCTCCGTCCGTTCCAGTTTATATGAACCTATTTCCTTTTTGGTTTGTTCTAAAAAGAATGACCCCTTTCTAAATTTAGAAATAATTTAGCTTAAACTTTCAATTTTTCCCTTAACGAGAAGCTTTCATAACCACACAAATACTCTAGACTGACTTGTTTGGGACCACAGTTTCCAAAAGTCTTATTTTTTTTTTTAAACTCCCTGCACAGTCAAACAGGATCACATAAATTGGAATGGAGGGAGTATGTAGGTATATTATTCCGTATTGCCATGGAGACTAAACAAAATCATAGACCCTTTTTGACTTGTTTAGGACCACAAATTACAAAAGTTTTTTTTTTTAAACTCCGTGCACAGTCAAACAGGTTCACATAAATTGGAATGGAGGGAGTATGTAGGTATATTATTCGGTATTGCCATGGAGACTAAACGAAAGCATTTGGTTCTCTGGAGTCTATTATGTGTTTCTGAGAAGTGAATTTGGGCTTTTGGGGTCTCCTCATTGGGAAGGGCTTTGTACTTGGGGGGGGGGGGTTGTTATCTCTTCTCGTCATTGATGAAGGGATGTGCTTCCGGTTCCCTTGGTCTGACAATAGTTTTTAATATTGTGCAGGGAAGACTGTTATATCCAATGGTTACGACGAAATATTGAAGTCTGATGCATCAAAGAGCCAAAATGATACAGAAACTGTGCCTCAATCTGCACCACTTCCTAAAAAGAACCATTTAGAAAGAAAAGAGAATCAGGGACCTGCTGTAGCTAGAGTTGAAGAAGAAGATATCTTCGTAGGGGAAGGTGTTGACTACTCTATTCCTGCTGGAGATATGGGTCAAAGCCCTGTATCAGAGGATATGGAAGAATCTCCTCGAAACAAAGAGAGGGCCTCATATTTCAGTGAACCTGCCTATGGCCCAGTCCCGCCATCTGAGCCTTCTCATGATTGGCAACAGTCGGTGAGTCAGTTTTGTCTTAAAGACATGATTAGACCTTTCCTGTTAAAAAGGCTTCGTAATATTTGCTAACAAAATTTGCTTGCTTCAATCTTTGCCCTACATTTCTCTGAAGAAAAGATGAAGTTGGATGCTCTCGTCATATTTGTCCAGCATTGGCTTTCCTGTATTTACTACCTTAATCGGATGGCCCTATGTGTTGCAACTGATATTCATCTTTTGATTGCTGCATCTGTTTGCTCTGTGCAGAATGGATATGATGCAATGCAAGCACAAGCGCTAGCTGGTGTTTACCAACCAGAATGGCAAGATTATCAGTATTCTGAGCAGCTGGCTTACCCCGAGCAATATCTCCAGCAGAATTATGATATGCAACCTGATGCTGGCGTTCTACAGGATCCACGATTTATGAGTCAAGAAGAAAAGGATAGAGGGCTGGGTTCAGTATTCAAGAGGGATGATCAAAGGCTTCAACAGCTGAGAGAGAGAGATGCCAGAGAGAAGGATCCTAATTTCATTTCTGAAAGTTATTCTGAGTGCTATCCTGGTTACCAAGAGTACAATCGTGAGATTGTTGACAGTGATGATGAAGCTGATTTGTCAAAAATGGACATGGGGGGACGCGTAAGTGATGTTCTATTCTTACTAAAGATCAAGTCCATTAATTTTGCATATGCCATTCCTTGGTTTAATCCTTCCGCCACCTTTTGAACCTACATTATGTGCAAAAAATTTTGATCAATGTAAATGGAAAGAATTTATTGCCTCACAAGCCTGAAATTGTTGGCACTTATTGTATCTGCTTGGTCAATAATACCACTTGTCAGAGAAATCAACTGCAACTTAACGCGGTGTTGTCAGAAACCTCTCTTGTGATGGATAGTATTTGATAAAAGATTATTTTTTCTACAGGCAAAGGGTCGGCTTCATCGATGGGACTTTGAGACAGAGGAGGAGTGGGCAACGTACAATGAGCAGAAAGAAGCAATGCCAAAAGCTGCATTCCAGTTTGGAGTGAAAATGCAGGATGGTAGGAAGACCAGGAAACAAAACAAAGAGCAGAAACTTACCAATGAGCTGCATAAGATAAACAAAATACTCACCAGAAAGAAGACGGAGAAGGAGAAAGGCGAAATGCTCGAGGACGGTGAAATACAACCTGGAAAGAAGCTGCGTGTATAAACAGAGGAAACTTAGGATTTTTTTTTTGTCTGACTTTTAGATCTTCTTCCTTGGTGTTCAGAATTTCTTGAATTAGTGTTCAGAATATCTCGAAGTTGAAACGATCTCTCGCCCTTAGATAAAAGCTGGTCTTAGTTTCATGAAGACCTTAATGTACCTGTGATATAATGATACCTGTAATCCTAAGCTTCTTTTTACTTTAATTATTTAGTATTCGATATACGCTGCCCCCTGGGCCAATCCGCTGTGCGTGGGGAAGCTCTCCCTACTATCAATTTCTCCATTCCGAAGGCTTGAACCCGAGTAACCCTAAGCTTTGAAGTAGCAATAAGCCAATAACTCAAATCTTTCAGCAAAGACGGAAATAATTAGTTTTTCAAGTTCACCATTCCTTTCTTGGGAATACAATATGAGATGAATTTTTTCCGAGAAATGTATTTTATTTGAAGAATTAGTTTTAAAGTAGAGTGAAGAAAGTAAGGATGGGGAAGAGATTTGGTTCTGTTGGATTGTCTTTTTGTGAAATCATATTCTCCTTGATGGTTTCGAAAAGGCACATTATTCTTCGAAGTTAAGAAGGAATTGTTACAGTTAATTTTTGGAATCTGTAACGTACCGTCTCATTTTAGATTTATGCAGTCTTAATTTATGATGCAAAAGGATTTATCAATTTTCCTAAAATGTCTTTGGTTTAATTTTGATATTTTTAGTCTATTTTGTGTTTGCAATAATAAAAACCTTGGCTTCGTGAGGTGGTTAAAGCAAAACATTTAACTATATATGTTATAAAACTAGATGATGTTGCCGGTGCATAGCACGGGCCCAATAATGTAAAACCTAAAATCATTATTTGTGATTAATTTTACTTTGATATGAACTTACAGAGAAGATGTCCTCTAATTTCTACTATTTCCTTTGGATACAAAAAATAAACTGCTTTGATAGGTTATAACATGCTTTTCAAGCTATGATCTACTCTAAGGACACCCCAGCGAAAGCAACACCATAGAAGTCAAAATGGAGGTCGTGATATAGTTGATAAAGTTCATTCATGAGATTCACCAATTAATTCCAAAGGATTTCAAAGAAATATCTTACCCTGAAGAGATTATAAAAAACATTGAAAAAATGCAGCATAAGACACTTCGATATAATGAGACCGACAAGATTGAACCATATGATTATAATATATATATAAAAAATATTTAGACCCGAACATACACCAAAATGAGATATATAATATGGCCAATATTTGAGAATTATCTTAAAAAGCAGAGAAAGCTAATATCCATGAGAATACTACTTACACATAACATATATAGACATGTATCTATTTACATATTAACAAAAAAAGATGCATTCTATTTCAAAAGTAGCACAATTTGTATATCCATGAGAGTTCTATTTATATTCACAAAAGGTGGTTCTTTCTCCATATTGTAATTGTTCTTCTTTCTTTGCAGTTCGACAAAAGAATTGAACATCTACAAAATCATGAAAAAGGGATCAAATTTTTTAGTACTCATACAACAGAATGTACCAAGTTTTAGGATAAATCAATGCAATAATTTCTTTTTATACATTATTTCCAGCTTAGAAATGCGTTAGTAGAGTAATATGGGAGATGATGGAGTATCATAGATAGATAGTTAATAGGTAAGCTAACCTAATATCGCATCAGCCAAAAATGGGCTTTAACCATATATAAAAAATAGCAACAAAAATGACTTTAACCTCATTTTAAAGTAGCAACAAAATCAGCCCAGCCAAAAATAGCAGCAAAATGACTTTAATCGCATCCAAAAATAGGAGAAAAGGTGGCTTCAACTACATGGAAAAACAGTAGCAAAAGTGTCTATAAGAACATTAAGAAGTAGCAACAAAAGTGTGTTCAACAGTGGTACGAAATACTTATGAATGTTCTTCTACAATAGTTCAAGACAATACAATTATCCTTAATAATAAATTACTCTACACATCTCTGGACAGCATAATAAACAAGTGTGAGATCTATTGTAAATTCCTTGGTTATACTGACATTTACTGTTGTAAGAATAAATTCATAATGGATACTATTTCATCACATGTATTATATGGTGTCTCTATGAGTTATAAATTCTCACCACATTACTTATTATTGTGATGCTTTAGTGTCAATAATAATCTGACACTAATTTAAACCCTATAACTTTATTTTACAAATAGATTAGTAAATCTCTTTATTTTAGAATTGCATAGCAAAAGTTCTCATAAGTTAGTCTCTTGTGGCCTATTCTCGTAGTACAGTGTCTCAAGTTTCACAATCTTTCATGTAATATTTTCTAAATCACTGTAAACGTGATATTGATGTGTAACATCTCATAGGTTATTTCTTGCTAGACAATAATACAATTATTTACTTCGGCAACATCATGTGTTAAATCATCATCACAAGAGGATTGAGTTTGAAGTGAACTAACTATCCAGTAGAATTGATTGGAGTAGTTACAACCATTTTACGTACTAGTTATTCTTGTCCTTCCAGCTCTATCAATTATGAATCAAATATTAAATTGCTTTGGTCTAGCCTCTATTTTTTATCTTAATTTTTTTTTAAAATCTCAAAACTTAAAGTCAATAAAGGGAGCTTTTGCCACCAAATCAATCAGAGAGTATATTGTGCAACAACATATAGCAATTTAATGTATAGCACGATTGACAGAATGATTAAAGTAAAGAATTATATATTACCCAATCCCTTAAAAGGGTACATCTAATTGGGTTAATATTTATGCATCAATCCATTAGCAGATGCATAAGTAGCTTTTTTAACACTTATATTGATAAATTTTCTTCTTGAATTTTTAATATCAAAATGCAGGATAGGCATTTTTGTGCGCAGCTACAATATAAGAAATAAAAATGACTAATAACACAAAATTTGTGCAATGCATTAACCTGTTTCAAGTTACTATTGATATTTATGTGCACCGTTCAATTCCATGAATATCCTTTTTTTTAAAAAAAACAACTATGACATTTAAGCAAAAGCCAGAATAAATAAATTTTGACATGAAAAGATGATGATATTAGATAGAATGTTAACATTATCCTTTGCTAGCTTGAGCAAAGAACTAAAAATTGATACCGGAAATAAAAATCAGAGATCTAGGAAACTATTCAGAGATCTAGAAAAATCAAAGAATTAAAAAATAGACAGAGAGAATCCTACCGAAAATTATGGGAGATTAATGAGAAAATAAAGAGAGGTAAATATTTTGAAGAGCTGAAAATTCAAAAGTACTCCTCCGTAAATAGAAGAGAGAATAGAAAGAGAGATGGTTCTAGACCAATGTGGAATGGAAAATACTGCAGTGAACAATTTATATTAAAGCACTTTTATGATGAGTAAAATGTCAATTTTACCCCTAGATTTTCATGATCCTTCAAAATATACTGAATTGTATACCTGTCTCTATCCTACCTCCAGATACAAATTAGTAAAACCAGCAACCGCCTTTACATACTAAAATTAACATTAAAATTTTATGTTACTGCATTCACCTTGCTTTGCCTCCTGTCCAGAGGTCCCATTTCCAGACTCCGTTGCCTCCGTCTTTGTATCAATTGGTGGAGTCACACTTGTTGTTCCATTAGCCTATGCATGTGTTGCAGTATCATTCACCGGAGCATCAGAAGGTGATGCTTGCTCTGACGAACTGGCAGTGGTCGGATTTTGAACTGCCTTCCTATTCTTCCCTAAAAGATGATGATATTATACAAAATGTTAACATTATCCTTTGCTAGCTTGAGCAAAGAACTAAAAATTGATACCGGAAATAAAAATTAGAGATCTAGGAAACTATTCAGAGATCTAGAAAAATCAAAGAATTAAAAAATAGACAGAGAGAATCATAACAGAAATTATGGGAGATTGATGAGAAAATGAAGAGAGGTAAATATTTTGAAGAGCTGAAATTTCAAAAGTACTCCTCCGTGAATAGAAGAAAGAATAGAAAGAGAGATGGTTCTAGACCAATATGGAATGGAAAATATACTGCAGCGAACAATTTATATTAAAGCACTTTTATGATGAGTAAAATATCAATTTTACCCCTGGTCGACCAACTTTTCATTTCTATATATATATATAAAATAATAAAAGAAAAAGAATATTTCAGATTAAAATTGAGAGAGAATTCTTGATTTGGGATCAATTACAATGGGATAAAACATCTTTACTTATAGGGGAAAAGTTACTTAACCACAAAGTAACAAACACTAGAAACTCTCTAAAAGATAGACATTAACCTTAAATACAATTCCATTTATATCGCTCCCCATTGAATGTCTATTCAACAGATAATGTGCCTCGTTACAACATAATTCAGTGGGAAAAAATTTCCAGTGAAAGAAAAAGAGTACACACGTTTTAGAAATACGTCTTTTGGTTGCCTCGTTAAAAACCTTTGAAGGAAAACCTAGTGGGACAAAATCTTATAAAGAAAAAAGAGGTAATGCGTACGAACCCCACCCCCCCCCCCTCCGATGAGAGTATCAATTCATATCTTTGAGTCTAAGTATCCCAATCTTATACACTAGCTTCTTGAAGGTTGACATAGTGATTTGGTGAAAATTAGCCATATTATCAGTTGAATGAATCTGTTGCATGTTGATATCACCATTCTTTTGAAGATCATTTATCTGAAAAGAACTTAGTGAAATGTGCTTTATTTTGTCTCTGATATATCCTTCTTTCAATTGAGATAAGCAAGTAGTATTGTCTTCAATGTTATTGGAATCTTATTTTCAAATAAAAGCCACACATTGTTATGTGTTGAGTAGCTTGCTTTATAAGTTGTTAGTAATCTTGTCATGTGTCACGATCCCAATTTTCCACCTTAGGATGTCGTGATGGCACCTAGTCTTTAAGACTAGGTAAGCCTAACACATCCTGATTTAATAATAGAATCGAGCTATTTAATCATTTATCATAAACAATTAAATCACATACATAGCCGCAAGTGGCCAATAATATTATATTTTCCAAAACTGGTAATACGGAGTCATAAGCACTACTAAAACACGCTAGAGTTTTTAAACACAATATTGTTTTGAATTACAATTTAACATTAGCATAATGAAGTAAGATGGTGACTCTGAGGCCTGCAGACGTCAAACAGGTATACCTTGAAGTCTCCCAGCGCGCAGACACAACTCTCAACAACACAATCAAAATACATATATCTGCAAAAAAATATGTAGAAACGTAGCATGAGTACATCACAACGGTACCCAGTAAGTGTCAAACTTAACCTCAGTAGAGTAGTGACGAGGTTAGGCCAAGACACCTACTAGACATAGAAACCTGTTCAAAATATACATAAGCTAACAATGGAAAGAAGATTAATGTAAGAGCAACGGCGGAAAAATTATTGATTTATAACCAACAATAAAATAATAGAAACATAAATTGCAGCAAGTACCCCACTCAGGAGGTGCACAATAAGGCTCCTGAGGCCTAGGAGGAGCTGGAATACCACTGGCTGCTCAAAGAGCTGAATAAATAGGGAGACTCATATAACCCCTACATGACGACCTGCAGATGGGGCACATGCACCAAAATAATGGCCAGACTCTCGAGACCTTTTAGCCTCTCTTTCCTCTCTCTCCCTAGCATGCATACCCTCAATCCTACTTGCAATGCTCACCACCTGCTGATAAGAAATATCCATCTCTAACTCACGACCCGTGCTAGACTTGATGCTGGGAATAAACACCTCAATAAACTGACAAACCCTCTCGCAAACAGTAGAAACCAAGGCTGGTGCATGTCTAGCCAAGCTAGTGTAACAGACAACATACTATGAGACAATCATAACACCCTAGCGCAAATGTTCAAACTTTGTGCGCCATGTGTCTCTGAGGCACTGAGGTACAAACTCTCTCAGGAACATATCTGAAAACTGGGTCCAAGTTAGTGAAGCAGCCTCGTCCGGACTGTCTAACTCATAGGTGCTCCACCACTCATTGGCGACCCTCGAAGCTGGAAGGTAGTAAAGGAAACCCCACTTGATCCGAATATACCCATGGTATGGAGAATACAGCCGCACTTCTCCAAAAATCCCAAGGCATAGTCTTATGCTAACCCACTGAATACAAGAGGATCATACTTCTTGAACCTCTCAAGTCTCTGATGCTCATCCTCTGAAGCCGTTGCCCTATCCTCGGACTGACCTAGGACTATAGGTTGTATATGAATAATCTCTAGGACCTGATCAATATGCACACGCTGCTCAGCAGTGCGGGCGGCGGGAGTTTGTGCTCCTCCCTCGGCCTAAGATGTAGCTATAGCAAGGGGAAGCAATCCTGCTTGAGCTAGAGTGGTGTACATGCTCATGAACTGTGCAAGAGTCTCCTGAAGCACTAGAGTGGTAGTAGCAATAGGCGTATCAGGTGCCTGGACTCCGGCTAGAACTGTTTGTGGTACCTCAATAGCAGCTCGCGCGGGTGCTCTAGATGCACCACGTGCACATCCTCGGCCTCTACCCCGGCCCTAACCTCCGATGGCTGCAGAGGAGGCGCATGTGCCTAATCATCTCGGTTAGCACGTGTCCTCACCATATGTGAGAGAATAGAAGACAAAAGATTAGAATTGTTACATTAAAATCACGCACGATAAGGAAATCAAATAAAGTGGAATTTTCCTAACAGTTACATAGTCTCTCGTAGATAAGTACAAATGCCTCTGTACCGATCAGCGACTCTAATGAATCGGCTTGTGATTCATGAATTCTATGAACCTAGAGCTATGATACCAACTTGTCACGATCCCAGTTCGCCCTCCGTGAACTTTCGTGACAACACCTAGTCTCTACGACTAGGTAAGCCTAATAAATGCGGAAAATAAACAAAACTTGCGGAAGAAATTATTAAAAACCAAAATAACCGAATGAAGTATTTAAAATTCTGCTTGGCATGTACAATATAACTTCTCAAAACTAACAACATTTCAAAAAAAACGGAATCTCATGAAACCACAAGCCTTGGAATGTCTACCAGTGTCTAACGCTAGAATATCTAATAAGGAAAAGAAATACAAAAGGGCTAATATAATAGGGAGAGTAGAAAGGGACTTCTCAGTCTACGAACGCGGCAGATATACCTCGAAGTCTCTAGAAAAGTCGCCTCGCCTTAAGGGTGATAGGACTGAGTTGAAGTACCTGGATCTGCACATGAAAAATATGCACAGAAAGAGCATGAGTACACCACAATGGTACTCAGTAAGTGCCAAGCCTAACATCGGTCAGATAGTAACGAGGAAGGTCAAGGCCCTAATGAAGTTAAATAAAATATAAAGTTCGACAATGTAGAACAAAATAATATAAATAAGTACAACAGTAAAAGTAACACAAGATATAAAGGACAACAATAATTATTACAGAGGCAAAGTAAACACATAAAGAAATACGGTTCAGCACTAAAATTAACAACCGGGGATCTCCCAGGATACCGCCTCCCAAATATGCATATCCAATGAATCTTCCGGGATACCGTCTCGTAGTCCAACTCATAGTGCACGGGGATATACCGGAATCCTGTTCCGTAGTCCAAAATGTAGATTCCTAGTACTGGGGGAATCTACCGAGTGTCATCTCGTAGTTCCATATAACTATGTAGGGGGATCTACCGGAATACCACATCCGTAGTCCCAAATGTAAATAGACAAGGGGGAACTACCAGAATCTCACATCCGTAGTCCCAATGTAAATACGCAGTAGCAACATGAAAATATTCAGAAATGTCAAATTTCATATTAAGGCAAACAAGTAATTCTAGCCTAGCATGCTGCACAGAATTCAAGTAAAGCAATTTGAGCAAATAAAATAATTACATCACTTAGACATACTTTCCTAAGCTAACAATTGGCTTAATAGTGCAAGTAATAAAAAATTGAAAGGAAACATACTAGTAATTACTTAATGAAAATCGGATTTCTAAAAATTAACACAATTACGCACTCGTCACCTCACGTACAAGGCATTCAATTAATATCAAATCCTAAGGGGAAGGTCCCCCACACAAGGTTAGGCAAGAAACTTACCTCGAACCTGCTCAAAATAAACCCGAAACCATGTTCTTGCCACAAGTACTCGATTCCAAATAGCCTAAATCTATTCAATTAAACTGCATACGTACATAATACTTCAAGTAACTGATTCTACAAAGAAATTCTAAGCTAATACGCGAAATTTGATAAAATGACCAAAATACCCCTTGGGCCCATATCTCGGAGTCAGATAAAATTTATATTTTCAGAATCCTTACACTCTCATGAGTTCAGTCATACCAAGGGTACCAAACTCGGACCTCAAATGGTCCCTCAAATCATCACTCAAATATCTATAATTAAACAAGTACTAACCCCAAATTACCACTGATTTTCCTTAATTTTTCATGCTTATAATGATAAAAATCACCCCAATAACGAGATCAGGGACCAAAGACCTTACCCTAATAAACTTCTCCGAAAATCTCTCTTGAAAATGCCCCAAAGCCTTCTTCTCGTTTGAAAAAAAAATGAAAAATAGCTCAAATTCACGAAGGCAAGAATTTATATGTTTCTGCCCAGCTAATCCGCACATGCGGTCCCGCTTTTACGAACAAATGGTCGCATTTGCGACAATCACTAACTGAGCATGTTTCCTCACCTGCGACTCCCCATTCGCAGATGTGGTACCACTTCTGGTGTAATTCTCCCGCTTCTGCGGCTCCTACTCGCTTCTCCTCTTTCCACTTCTGCGATGGATCTGCCATTTCTACGGCTCCACACCTGCGGAACCCAATCACAGGTCCGGTTAAGACATAGATCAGTAGCTTCATCCCACTTTCTATTCTTCCGACGACCATCCGAAATCATCCCGAGATCTAGATTCGTCAATATGGGATTGGCCTCTTGGGACAGCCCAGCCCAGCCCAGCTAGTGATTTAACAGGGCATGGCTAGAGTATTTGGAGCCCATTTTAAAATGAGTCTTTTAAGCCCGACCCGAGTAAGCCCGTGGCCTGTGAGACTTTACTGAGGTTAGGCTGGGCCAGCCCGTGGGCCTAATAAAAATACGTATTTAAAATATATAAAGTATAAAAAGCATATGACACAAAAAATTACAAGAAGAGTATCCCAAACGTAGATGTTAATTATTCTTAATATTTAACTAATTAATATTATATACGAATTGTAGATATAGATGAAAGTGAAGATTTTAAGACCACTTTCTCACAAGCAGATCAAATGTGTTTGATGAAGATGATGTGTTGGATATCTCATAAGCGTCATAAATGTTCTCTTGAATAGTTTGTTTGAGTTTTTACTTTTAGTGAATGAAATATGGTCTTGTCTTTTACTTTTTTAGTGTTTATTGTGATATATTAGAACCGTATAAAAATTTATTTTGAAATATTTATCTTTTTTGAGTATTTATTTACTTTTATTGTGATATTTTAGAACCAATAAGATTTTTTTAACTTTTAAATATTTAACTTCTTTTAGTTTAGAACTTAAAGAAAAAATATAAAATTATATTTTAAAAATGATGGGACGGCCCGTAGCCCACATAAGGCTGGGGTGGGCCTATCATTATAAGGCCCATCAAAATAGTGGGCTAGCCCAGCCCATCAATTTCTAAAACCTACGTGGTCTTGGTTGGGCTAGCTCGGCCCCGCCCATATTGACAACTCAACCGAGGCCTCCGGGACCTCAACCAAAAGCACAAACAAGTCTAATACCATTGTCCAAACTTATACCAATCCTTAAAACACCTAAAACAACATCCGAAATAACGAATCAACCATGGTTTCAAGCCTAAGAACTTCAAAACTCTAAAAAAATACGCTTTCAATCAAAAAGTCTATCAAATCTCGTCCGAATGAACTAAAATTTTGCACACACGTCACATTCAACACTACGAAGCTTCTCCAACTTCTGAAATTTCATTCTGACCCTCGAATCAAAATCTCACTATCGAACCAGAAACTTCAAAATTTGACTTTCGGCATTTCAAGCCTAAATTAGCTATGGACATCCAAAACACAATCTGAACATGCCCCTAAGCCCGAAATCACCCAACGGGGCTATCAGAACCATCAAAATTCTATTCCTAGACGTCTTCATACTGTTCCGACTAATGTCAATTTCAAACACTTAAGCTCTCATTTATGGACTATGTGTCACAAAACTCTCTGAAACTCAAAATCGAACATCCCGAGAAATCACAATAGCAAAAATAAATACGGGAAAAGCAATTAATAGGGGATCGAGGCATTAACTATTAAAATGACCAACCGGGTCGTTAAAGTATTTAAACAACATATGCACACATACATGAATTTTTCTAATAGCTACATGATTTATAATGTATATATATCACAAACATACATTATAATTTTTTCATAAAATATATGTATTTTATTTTATTAGAATATAAAGATGTATACTAAATTACATTATATAAAAAGTGCATGTATGGAAAGGAAAAAATATGTTATGGAATGAATAGGTTTCTAACGAAAACATAAAACATGTTATGAAAGGAGAGAAACAATAGAGAAATATATTAAATACCAAGACTATCTTTTTAAACAGCTTGATTCCCACTGATTTGAATTGAATTAAATTTTGCTATATGTATAAATATTTTATTGCTATATTTATTAATCATTAATTAGTGCTATCTTTTGTATTATGTTTTTAATAGTGCGCTATTAGTAAAAATAGAACAATGTAATAAATATTCAACACGAAACTATAAATATAGAAATATTTTTTAAAATAGCCCCAATCCAAACAAGGGTGATATCTCCGAAGCGTCTATCCGGTTTCCCAAGCAAACAGAGAACTTACGAAACCACAAATCCCCTCTTATCGCCTTCCTCCCACAAATTCAACCCTTGTACAAATTCACCGACAACAAACAAGATCCGGTAATTTTGCTCCTTTTTTTTCCCTAACTTATTACGATCGAATTCCAGTATAATTGATTAATTTCTCTCTTCAATATTCAGCTTTGTCTATGTCTCTGTCTGTGTGAGTTTTTTGGTATATAAGATAACCCTAGATATAGAGAAAGTTGATATTGGAATGTTATTTTGTAGGTTGAAGTGTTGTCGTAGCTAGCTAGTGAACGCTAGCTTTATACACATCAGCTATTAGCTGAAAACCCTAGATTCTGTTTCTCCAAATTATTATTTTTTGGCTGTTTGCTGTTTGGGATTTTATTTTTTGCTTTGATTGTGTATGTTCTGCTGTAAATGCTTACTTTTGTGGTATTTTTGGTTCTTGGAATGATTTTTCTTTTTTAATATTCTCAATAATGCTTAAGTTCTCATTTCTGGCTGGAAGGAATTCGCTTTTGGGTGAATTAGTTCATTTATAGTACTGGAGTTGGGGCAGGCAGAAACTACCTTGGGCTTGAGGCCAGGGGCGGATGTAGATGAACCCATAACTTTTGACGTGGATCATAAATTAAGAATAAAAATTTGTTAAATTGGAACAAATGGTAGGTCTGAACCCATGAATTTGAATTTAAAGATATAATGGGTTCAATGTTGAGAGTCCTAAATGTAGAACCCAAAAAGTTTAAATCCTGACTCCGCCTCTACTTGAGGCTTTAGTTGATTTGATTGTTAATAGGATTACTTCCCTTCCTATTGTTTGTAGTTTCTAGTAGTAGCTAGTAAGCTCTCACATTATACATATCAGCAATTAGCTGAAAAACCCAGGATTCTGTTTCTCGAAATTAGTATATTTTTTTAAACAATTACGGCAAAGTATACTTTCCCAACCACTAATCCTCAGGGGTTGGCCTAGTGGCAATTGACTTGAGCCTTGGGGTTTGCTCCCTTTCAAGTTCTCAAGTTCGAAATCCACTGGGTGCAAACAATTTCTGAGGGCCATCGGACTGGGTAAAACCTGAATTAACCGTGGTTCGATTGCGGGGAACTCCTTGCCGAGGGCCTGTGCACCCCCGGGATTAGTCGGGGCTCTTAGAGACTCGGACACCCGGTGCAAATAAAAAAAAAAGTATTTTCCCAACCAGTTATAACCTATATTCTTTTTCTTACCTAATTTAGCTTATTTCGTATATAATTTAAAACCTCTTTTCACCTGTTAACAGCTTACTTGTATTAAGATCTGAGTTAGAAACCGTTTGGGGTGATATTCATGTTTATCATCACAAATTTTAATATTGTAGGGTGAACTAAAATGAAAAATTAAAAATGCCATAGTTGGGGTTTTTAAAGTCTTAAAAAACTCATAAATGGGTTTTGTGATTTGTTGAAGTTTTTGACAAATTGAAGATTAGGGTTCGCTGGGATGTCATTTTGAAGTTGTGGTTAAAATTTCGGTGAAGATTTGAGCCATTTGGTAATATCTTTCGTGAGTTGAAGTTCATCGGAGATGAAAGCCAAATCTTTTATACAACATTGTATGACATTATACAATATTGTAATGAGTGGATAAAATTGTATACCTGGTGTAACCAGTGTTGCAAAAAAATAATGGGCTATGCGGCTGTAACCTAAAAAATATGGCGTGCAATATAGTGTGTTGGGCTGTACTTCTGTGCAAATCTCTTTTTCTTTGCGGTTTGCTATTTGGGTTTTCTTTTCATAGCTTTGATTGTGTAATGTTGCATATTTTTGGGGTATTTTCAACTCACTTGTGCCCACATTACTATTCTATTGGGTGCCTGCTATCTCTCACCCGGTATCCATTAGGTAACTTTG
The DNA here is from genome assembly GCA_032618575.1 of Nicotiana noctiflora. NCBI lineage: Eukaryota > Viridiplantae > Streptophyta > Magnoliopsida > Solanales > Solanaceae > Nicotiana > Nicotiana noctiflora. Next base: position 70,784 of record JASVEL010006155.1, on the reverse strand, counting down.
CCAACTCATGTTTATGTAGATAGGCATAAATCACCTATTGCGTTTTGACTTCATTGGGATTTGAACCTGAAACTTCTTGGTGATCCTCCCACTTTATTGACCATTAGGCCACACCCTTGGTGCATTTTTTGGTTATGGGACTTAATTCTTTATTGTTACTATTCTCAACAATGCTTTAATTCTCATTTCTGGCTGGAAGTATTTTGCTTTTGGGTGAATAAGTTCAATTTTAGTACTGGAATTGGAACAGTTTCAACTAGTTTGGGGATTGAGGTTTAGTTGATTTGATTTTTATTTGGGCTACTGTCCTCCCTATTTGCTTGTGGACTTTTGGCCTGCCACAGTTATTAACAGAATGTGTAGAAACATGCCCTGGTATGTATTATCTATAACATTTTAGAAGAATGGAAGAGAATAAAAATGTGAGTAGTTAGAGTGCATCTCATAAACTTTTTACGGTATTTAAAATGTTTTAGAACCTTCAATTTCAATCAGGAGAAGCATTTTAGGGTGAATGGGGTTCTTTAAAGTGGTTCATGGCTATTATGAGTATCTCGTTAGATAACAGAGTTGAAGTTTTGATGGTTTCTTCTGAATTTTCTTGTTAAATTTTCTTTTGACTGGTGTCATGTAACCTATTTGCAGCCCATCTATTGTTGATATGCTGTACTGATTATGCTGGAAGCATGGTGAAATCAGAAGGCAAAGTTGCGTATTCTTCGCTTGCTAATTTGGAAAAGGACAATGTAAAATTTCAGTTTGTTGAAGACGAAGTTGATGAGGATTCATGGGGGAGATTCCCAGAAGATTCTCAGTCTGCGGGGCAAAATTATCTCTATGGGTACCCTTCGATCGAATCTGATGATGTATTGGATAGGGAATACGATTCTGGTAATGACCCATATAACTTCGTGCCACAAAATCATCCTCCTGAGGTCAATTTAAAAAATGTCTTGAGTGGGCTAGTTGCTATTGTAACTGGGCAGAATAAAGGTCATGTTTCAGATGCAGTTCCTCAGTTGCCTAGTTCTGATGTTTCATTTCTTGGATCTAGTAAGAATGGAGATACTTTCTTGCACTCATCAGTTTACATACCAAGTGCTCCCCCACTAGTTGAACCAAGTGCATTTAACTATAGTGCTTACAAGGATGTGTTGGAAGCTGAGCCTCCAGAGTGGCTCCCAGACAGTTCTACAGCTGCTTGTATGCAGTGCGCTGCGCCTTTCACGGCATTTACTCGTGGAAGACATCATTGTCGGTTTTGCGGAGGGGTTTTTTGTAGGACATGTACAAAAGGGAGGTGCCTGTTGCCCATGAAGTTTCGGGAGAAGAACCCCCAGAGAGTGTGTGATTCCTGCTATGATAGGCTTGATCCAGTGCAAGGCGTTCTCATCAACACCATCAGCAATGCCGTGCAGGCGGCAAAGCATGATGTTATGGACTGGACTTGTACAAGAGGTTGGTTGAACCTTCCAGTGGGTTTATCCATGGAGTATGAGATATACAAGTCATCAAACACATTGCGAACTTATGCACAGGTCTATTATACTTGCTACTTTTTCTTCTCCTAATTATGTTGGCTCTAACCTCAGATCAGCACTGTACCTTTTGTTACTATTGAGATGAATATTGACAACTTTTTTTTCTTTGGATACTCTCTCTCTCTCTCTCTCTCTCTCTCTCTCTCTCTCACACACACACACACACACACAGAGCTCATATGACATTCTGTCGTCCCTCTCTTCCTGTAAGGTGTATACAAGAACGGAATCAGTTACAGAAGATTCTGATAGTAGAAGATCTTATCTGCATCTTCAGATTCGTTTGTGCTTGACTTGCTGCCCCTACCGTGCAACTTCTGCCTTGTGATACTGACTAAATCTTGTAATGCACAGGTTGCTCGGTTGAATCCTGAGAGGTCCATACCTGGTGCAGTTCTCAAAGGAGCTAAAGGTCTGGCAATATTAACAGTTGCAAAAGCTGGGGTGCTGCTTACGTATAAACTTGGTACTGGCCTGGTGGTTGCACGAAGGTCTGATGGTTCATGGTCTGCACCATCTGCTATAATATCAGCCGGTTTGGGATGGGGTGCACAGGTATACTCTAAATTAACGGTCTTTGCTAGTGACAGTCTTTTTCAGGTTTGAGAATGCAGTCAGTTTAGCGGATATAGAATACTAAATTTTAGGAATTTAGATGAATTGAGTGATTGACCATGCTGTCTTTAATCAGATTCATTTTCTGTTTTCCGCCAAAGGTTGAGTCTGAATTGTAAGTATCTTAGTCAAAGTGGAACAAAACGACCATGGGCATGTAATTGGCAATTTTCTTTACTCTAATTGACAAACACCTTTTGGTTTTCCGGAATTAAGAATTTGATCCATTTCTCTACTAAAATGAATGGCTTGTTCTCCTATTAACTGAATAGTAGAGCACATATTTATTGGATTTTTTTTTGCTACTTTTTTGTTAAATTTGTCTTCATCATCCTTTGTCCAAAAGATTGATATTTGTCTTTGTGTAGATTGGAGGCGAGTTGACGGACTTCATTATTGTGCTACATGACTCTAAGGCTGTGAAGACATTTTGCAGCCGCATGCATTTTTCTCTTGGTGCTGGTTGCAGTGCTGCAGCTGGTCCAGTTGGGAGAGCTGTGGAGGCAGATCTTCGAGCCGGAGAGAGAGGTTCTGGCATATGCTATACTTACAGTTGTAGTAAAGGTAAGTAGCTTCTTTTGGGCCTAGTTTTTCTTTAACATATCATGAAAGTTTTGAATTTCCAATATTCAAGGTTGGCCTTGTGCCATGACTTGGGTCATGCAAGAATTACTTGATATAATCATGTGCAGACATTGGAGCTATTAATAATCTTTGGTAATGCATATGTTAAAATTCGAAAATATGAGGAGGGACACGACTCTCGAATTTTGTTTCGATTGTCTGGAATTTTGTTTCAGGAACATTTTAGGAAAAGATAAATCCAAAGTCATACAGTAAAAGACCTCTTATTCATGCAAATTGCACTTTCTTGTATCCATAGATATATCGATATTCAAATGATTTAATCCAAAACGAGTCCAAAGTATGCTGATGACTCTTTAAAAAACAGAGCGGCCAGGCACATTACTACTGTTTCCTATCCTTGATGGCTATCTCCTGCACTGGGGTGGGGGCTGGGGGTTATCAGCAAAACTGTGATAGCTTAAGTCTCGTCGGGTTTGACTTGTGTGCTTCAGGTGCATTTGTGGGAGTCTCACTTGAGGGGAACATTGTCACAACACGGATGGATACAAATCTCCGATTCTATGGGGATCCTTACCTTACTACATCTGACATCCTTCTTGGGACAGTGGAGAGACCCAAAGCTGGAGAACCCTTGTATGCTGCACTCAGAGACCTATATGAAAGCTTTCCACTACGCTTGAAAGGAGTCCATGATTAAGATTTGTGGGATGCATTGGCTCTTGCAGTCCTTTGTTCATACTAGAAGAAATGTAAAGTATTTGGTTTAATAGGGCAGAGGAATGTGCTTTTGAACCAGGGTAATTTCTCTCCCTTGTACATAAACAATATACTTGTACATAAATAGCGGTTGCAATATACTGTTATGATTCTGATAATTTGGAGTTAAATTTCATGTATGGATATTTATCAGATATACTACTAAGGGTATGTCGGAACTGGTAAGTGCTAAATTTGGTTATTAGATGACTTCTAATGTGGCAGACATTGCAGGCTGGCAGAGGTAACTGTAGCTCTCCGGTAGAAAAATAGGAACATAACATTAAAACGCAGCAGTTCTGGTATGGTTCTTTCAATAGCATGAACATCAAGCTGTTGAAACTGTAGGTAGACAGCTTAGGAATAGCGTGTTCCTGTCTCATGAACATTTTCATTTCTGTTAATGAAAAAAGGTGATAATAATTGAGGGAGTACATGTTTAAGATTCTTATTACCCTATTTCCACTAATGAGATAATGATTAGATTGCTCTAGAGACAAGTGAACAATCCAGGACTTGCCGGATTGGCCACATTTGCATGATTGACTTATATCTGCTTGATTAAAAGGAGTCCAAAAACTATTGTAAGATTAGAGACCGCCAAAAGCTGAGTCTCTTTTGGTCATATTGGCCCACATTATCTCAGAAGAATAGTCACTAATGCAAAACAACAAATTTAAGAGTAAGATTGACAAATCGTTAAGCAACTTTAGTCACGAACAATCGATAAGCAAAACGAAAAGAAAGGAAGTATACAGATTCTTATTTTTATGTTTCAGAATTTGTGATTATATAGAGATTTGTTGGTCAACTGACCGCAGTATAAACCGGAAATTCCAATATGTCTGAAAAATGTTTAGATTTTGGTTCGAAGTATTTGCATCATTAGTTATAAAATCCAGATGGTTTACATCTATTTGCTAATCACATCCATACGAGATTTGGCTAAATAGAGAACTTTGGTGATTAGTAGCGACGTGAGAGGGGTGAATCATCGAAGCCAAAATAATAGCAAGAACTTGACATTGACAGAGCCTTTGCTCCATTTTTCATGTTAGATTCATTGTTGGACCTTGTTACTGTGCCAAACATTCAAAATTATGTACACCTACTCTCAACTAATAGTAGAATATCATTATCAAAACATTTGAGTACTTTTGGCTAATAGAACAATCTTGGAGAAGAATAATCTCTTTTGAAACTTAGAGAAGGACTCGCACCTCAAAGACTTTTTCCATTTATTATCGATCCTCGACTCCGAGGTCGACGATCTCTCTTCCTCCCCTCGAGGACACGACCTCATCTCGAAAAAACCTCCAATTCCTACGGTATCCAGGTTACTGCACTAAAAAGAAAGTACTTTTCCCAGAAAACAAGCCGCTAAGCACCTACCATGTTGTTTTGCCTCCCATCTCCCCTTGGACGGGTCTCGCCATTTGCGCTCATCGTAGGTCGAGCAAGTTGCCAGCTTACGAGACCATTCGGCCAGGTCAGGAACCTCGTTCGGTAGCCACGGAATCACTAAAGAGAATGAGATAAAAAAATAATAAATATATGTCTTTACAGAGCTCGCCTCCACTATGGACAAAACGATAAAACTACAGGCATACCACTTACGTGTGAAATTTCATTTCTCAGGAAATAGAAGAAACACTCCAGATATCGACTGTCCATGCTCGAACAAACCGGCTCATCCACCCTCGGTCCTCATCCTCTTTGTCATTTATGGCAGGGGCTGGGTAGATCGACGTCGTAGAGTAGTCAAGCCCCAGTAGTACAGAGGCCAACATAACCTAACGAGATGGCCGAGGGTGAATTCGAGCCCGACCTTATGTACAAAGTACCTTATCATCAACACTATCTTCCAGAGGGATGGGTGAGCCTATGCCAAGGTAACCTGATACCTCCTACAAAAATCAAGCACGACCCTGTCAGAGGAATCCAATGTAAAGGGATACGTATACACATTCAAGAACCCCTCAACATGGGTCATGATGCTCTCTTCCGGGGAAGGTACATGTAGTACCACTTCTTCTTCCCATTCGCAGTCTTTCCTGATCATCTCGAGATGTTTTCCCCTATTAAGGAGATAAAACTCGATGCATGCTCCTGATGCCTTCGAATGTTGGAAGGTCTCTGCAACATAAAGTCTCTCATTGAGACAAAGCAGCTCGAGGTCCGCTCACCAGATACCGGTAGTGTACCACCGACCGGACGCAGAACAGAGGTAGAATTATCCTTTCCTTGAAGAACAAATTTCGTTATAGCAGCCATGACTACGGTAAAATAGGAAGAGAGGAATGAAGATATGGGCGAAGGCTTTAAGTTAAAATGACGAGAGAACTAGCACAAAGAACAAAGTTCTATGAGGGGAAATGGTTATCGGACAACACAATTCCCCAATTAAGAAATGAACGAATGCATATATAGAGGCAAACAACGGTTGTTCACCTATCTAGAAAATCAATTAGGTCTTTCCATGACAGCACACTTTTTGGGATATATATTGGTGGGACCACCCTGGGGGCCCCACTACCATACCGCATGAATAACGCAGCCAGGCGGTGCTCGGGAATAATTGAGACCCCGAGGATTTCTACCATTATAAGTACCAGCCACGAAGGAGCTATCAACCTAATCTAGAGATGGTACCCAAATACGAGGGTCCCGATTTCCCCCAAATATGGACTCCTAAGAATCGACATCAAAATCCAAAGGCTAACTCCGCGTGAGCACTGGAATATAAAGACTTGAAGCAGAAAAATTTTCTTGCATTGCCAAAAAATATATTTACAAGTGGCACTTTACAATACCTGTTCCCTTGGGAATTCATACACAAAAAGAAAGAAAGATAAGGAAAGGCGACGCAGGCCTACTCTTCATCGCCACTGCCTTCTGAACCATCTCCAGAATCTTCATCCAAAATGACTAAGAATGCCAACTCTACCTCTAAATATCGGGCCTCGTCGTTCTTAGTTGAGAGATCGGCACCTTTAGCATTGGCTTCCTCCAAGGCTTTCCTCCTCGCCAGTGTACTAGCGTGAGCGACAACCCGAGTCAACGTTTTCTTTGCCCTACCGATATATCTCAGCCTATTTGATTCTCAGTGGTGGCATCCTTTAGATAAGTAGCGGATTTTTCTTCGACCTCGAACTTGGACATAGATAGTGCATCAATCTCTTCTCAAGCATTTTGGAAAAGACCCTAGGTCGATGCTAATCGCGAGGTCATGACCTCGTTTCGCCTCCTCAGCTCGAGGATCTCCACATTCTTTTGCCCCATCTGCAAAAGAAAATATATGTCAGTAAACATCGAACTATAACGACGAGCAAATTTACGAATAACAAGTTACGTGCTTAGCAAGGCCAGCTGTTTCTCAGAGCGCTCCCCCCAAAGTCGCCCGAAGCTCGTTTAAATCCTCCCCCTTCCGGACAGAGGATGCCTTCTGTCACACCTCCCTTTTTACTACCCCACTTTTGGGAAAATAAGCATATAAATACGCTCGTAGGGTATACCCCGACGCTCAAATATCCGAAATGGATAAAATAACGTAAGGGAAGGAGTTTTTCCAATTAAAGGATAATCGGTTCGGGATTTTATTGAGATTAATCAGAGTCGCCACTTGGGAATGATAATGGTGTCCCAAGTTACCGGTTAATCCCGAATCCGAGGAATTTTGACTCATAAAAATGTCTGCGAAGCAAAGATCCGGATAAGGAACTCTGTTAACCCGGGAGAAGGTGTTAGGCATTCCCGGGTTTCGTGGTTTTAGCACGGTCGCTCAATTGTCGTTCCTAACTCTTGCTTGACTTAATCACAGATTTTTAACAATATATAGTGCTTTTTTACATTAAGTATTATTTTTTTAGAGAATTTGCGGCATCGCGAAAACACGCCTCGAGTCATACCGCAACCAGTACGCCTATGACTTTCGGTGTATTTCAACTTTGCCGAGATTTGGATTTGAGTCGCACCAAGTGCACACTCGTTCAATGGAAGGTATATTAAAATTGTGCCCTAAAATAGTCTATCGGCTTTCAATTGTTTTGGGTAAGACTATGGAATTAGCTAGTAGTCTTCCGAGTCTAATTGTATTAAAACATTACTAAATGGGGGCCTCGCTTGTTTAAAGTCGGGCGAGGCTCATCCCAAGTTAATTTTAAAGTTCAATCCTAAGAAGTATATACTATGCTTTTCTAATCGTGTTTTTCCCTTAACCGATTTTTACACTAAGTATTCCAGGCCCATCGGGTTTTGATATTTAATGGGGGCCTGATCTCTTCATTCGATTAACCGGATCAACATTGGGCCAGCCCGGGCCTTAAAGCCCAGGCAGTCTTCAGGCTTGCACTTGACCACTTCGACAGAGTTCATGACGCAGTTTAAGCCCGTTTTTATATAACAGATTCAGACTATATTGAAATAACCAAAAGCTGAAACGTAAACAAAACAATGATGTAAAATAGAATGAATTCAAAATGTTTTATTCATTAAAAGAGAAATCAGTATACAACCTATCATCAAATCATGAATCAATTATCTACTATACCCTATACTAGAGTTAAAAGACTCTTTTATGATCTCGACTTTTATTAATAAATTGATACTAACATCTACATTAGCTACTAGTTGAAAATTCTAAGGAAGAACAATTCGATTATATATGTTGCTTGAAGAACAGTTAAGTTAATTACCTATTGATCATCTAAGGCTAAAGGGAATCATGCATAGGTTTGTACAATCACACTACTGGTTTTACTGAATCAATCCTATTAGATATTACAGGTCAGGTTGATGCATTATTTAACTCTTTCCTCCCCAAATTACTCAGATTCTAACTTAGATCCACAAAATTAACTAGATATACGAGTGATGACTTTATAAATCAGTTTTTCAAATACACAAACCCAATATCTAATCCAACTGTCTTCACGACTTAAGCATTACTAAACCACTGATTTTACTAAGATTTAAATCCTACTTACGTTTATGTACAGATTCAAGCCAGTGTAGTTAACTATGTGAGTTCATTTTTATGAAGAAGCTTACTATGAATAATTAGCGATTTTTGTAGAAAAGTGATATGCTAATTTATGTTTTAGGAGTTTTTACCTAATTAAACTAAGTGATAAGCTATTGCTACTATACTACTACTATTATACTACCTACTCTATCACTAAGCTATTACATCGTTTGTTTGATTTCTGTTTTTCAGCTACTACATACTACAACAATAAACAAATTACAATTATAAACTATAAACTATAGAACAACATGAATTTAAACTGGATCTCCATTTTTATTTCATCGGGAACGTCAATACAGCATCATTCATAAGAGAAGTGTACCTGGTTTTGAAAGGAATGGAAGATGGAAAATCAACAGGGCGGTGAAAATACAGCAACAACAACAGTAACAACCAGCAGTAGCTTCAACACCTCAATCCCGAAAATTCCAGCAATACGGAAAAAAAAAACCTGTAAAAAATAGAAAAGAAAAATATATTCCAGATTTTCTCTTTGTTTTGTCTTTCTAGCTTTGAACTCTTTTCAATTCTCAAAAGAAACTCTTAGAAATTGAATTTTTTGTCGTGTATACTTCTGTGTCCAGAGTGTATATCGAGTGTATACCACATCAGGGATTTTTTTTTATTTTTTCTTCTCTTCCTATTTTTCCTCTGTTTTTTCCACCTCCTTTTTTCATAAATCCTCTCTTCTATTTATAGGCATGAATTTCGAAAATTTTCAGATTTTTTATTAAAAAGAAAATATTTTTTTAATTTAAAGAAAACCCACTAATCCATGTTTTCCTCTCCTTGTTTTCTTCCTTGATTTCCTTGCTCCCCACTACTTTATGTCATGTAATTATGATTATTTTTTGCAAAAAAAATCTGAAATTTTCTTCTTGGGCCAAGGGGTTTTGGGTTGGGTAAGGGTGCTTAGGATTGGGCTTGTAACTTAATTTGCAAGATGGCTCAATCCAATTTTTTTCTATTTTGTTCTTCTCCATTATTCAACTTCCTAATTAATAAAGCCCAAAATACCAAGATTAATTTCTAAAAATTAAAATTATCTTGAAATACTAATTAACTCCCAATAATAATTATCACACAAAATTAAATATTAAAAAAATAAAATTGCATAATTTGGACTTTAAATGCTAAAAATGCAAAAAATACATATTTTTGTGATTTTTCATTTTCCTAAAACAAAATTAATTATTCTTAATTGTAAACTTGAATTTTATATACAAATGCAAGATATTTTTTATATTTTTTATTTATTTAAACAAATAAATATGCACAGATAAATGCAAACAATTCAAGAAATATAACACAAAATTCACAAATATTGCAAACAACACAAAACTCTTTTATTTTGAATTTTTTGGGAGTAATTCTCATATAGGGCAAAAATCACGTGCTCACAATTGCCCCTCTTTGCGCGTAAACACGAAGAGTTTCTGTGCAAAGACAAGTGAGCGGATACGAGCGATTTTTGCCCGTTTGAGCACTCCGTGAGAAACATTTTTTTTTCAAAATTTTGACCGAACCTTTGCTTCAAGAGGTTTCATACATATCCCTGGCTAAAAGGGAATCAGGTCAATGTAGTTCGGGAAATTTTGGTAGCTGGGACTACCAATGAAACTGCGATTTTTTGCTGTTACTGTTGCTGTTGTTGCGGTTACTGCTTGCTGACCTCCTTATTACACCGGGGGGGATGTAAAATGAAGAAGTTATTCTAAGCTATAATTCTACAATTACAATTATTCCTGTCCTAGCTTTTGTTTGCTTCTCCTTGTCTTTTTTTTCTTTGATTTTTTGAGATGCTGACTCTCCTTTTTTTGTTGATTTTCTTTCTTGTTTTCCTCTTCTTTTTTTTTTTGATTTTCAATGGTACTTCTTGCCCTCGAGCTGAACCTGCTCAAAACAAAACAACAAACTTCTTTTTTTTTTCTTTTTTTTTCTATCCGAGTGTGGGCTTTTAGCTATATAAACCATGATGTGCAGAAATATATTCCCGTATTTGAAGGTGGGCGCTTAACAGAAATTAAACGTGCAATGCAAATGCGGAAATATATTCCCGTATTTGAAGGTGGGCACCTAACGAAATTAAACGTGCAATGCGATGCGAGAAAAATATTCCGTATTCGAAGGTGGGCACTAACGAAATTAAACGTGCAATGCGATACGGAAAAATATTCCCGTATTCGAAGGTGGGTACCTAACGAAATTAAACGTGCAATGCGATGCGAGAAAAGTATTCCCGTATTCGAATGTGGGCACCTACGGAATTTAAACGTGCAATGCGATGCGGAAAAGTATTCCCGTATTCGAAGGTGGGCACCTAACGGAATTTAAACGTGCAATGCGATGCAGGAAAAGTATTCCCATATTCGAAGGTGGGCACCTAACTGAAATTAAACGTGCAATGCGATGCAGAAAAGTATTCCCGTATTCGAAGGTGGGCACCTAACGGAATTTAAACGTGCAATGCGATGCAGAAAATTATTCTCGTATTCGAAGGTGGGCACCTAACAGAATTTAGACGTGCAATGCGATGCAGAAAAATATTCCCGTATTCGAAGATGGGCACCTAACAGAAATTAAACGTGCAATGCGATGCAGAAAAGTATTCCCGTATTCGAAGGTGGGCACCTAACAGAAATTAAACGTGCAATGCGATGCAGAAGAGTATTCCCGTATTCGAAGGTGGGCACCTAACAGAAATTAAACGTGCAATGCGATGCAGAAAAGTATTCCCGTATTCGAAGGTGGGCACCTAACAGAAATTAAACGTGCAATGCGATGCGGAAAAATATTCCCGTATTCGATGGTGGGCACCTAACAGAATTTTAACGTGCAATGCGATGCAGAAAAGTATTCCTGTATTCGAAGGTGGGCACCTAATAGAAATTAAATGTGCAATGCGATGCAGAAAAGTATTCCCGTATTCGAAGGTGGGCACCTAACAGAAATTAAACGTGCAATGCGATGCAGAAGAATATTCCCGTATTCGAAGGTGGGCACCTAACGGAAATTAAACGTGCAATGCGATGCGGAAAAATATTCCCGTATTCGAAGGTGGGCACCTAACGGAATTTAAACGTGCAATGCGATGCGAGAAAGTATTCCCGTATTCGAAGGTGGGCACCTAACAGAAATTAAACGTGCAATGCGATGTAGAAAAATATTCCCGTATTCGAAGGTGGGCACCTAACAGAAATTAAACGTGCAATGCGATGCAGAAAAGTATTCCCGTATTCGAAGGTGGGCACCTAACGGAAATTAAACGTGCAATGCGATGCAGAAAAATATTCCCGTATTCGAAGGTGGGCACCTAACGGAAATTAAACGTGCAATGCGATGCAAAAAAATATTCCCGTATTCGAAGGTAGGCACCTAACAGAAATTAAACGTGCAATGCGATGCAGAAAAGTATTCCCGTATTCGAAGGTGGGCACCTAACGGAATTTAAACGTGCAATGCGATGCAGAAAAGTATTCCCGTATTCGAAGGTGGGCACCTAACGAAAATTAAACGTGCAATGCGATGCAGAAAAGTATTCCCGTATTCGAAGGTGGGCACCTAACGGAATTTAAACGTGCAATGCGATGCAGAAAAATATTTCCGTATTCGAAGGTGGGCACCTAACCGAAATTAAACGTGCAGTGCGATGCGAGAAAAGTATTCCCGTATTCGAAGGTGGGCACCTAACGAAATTAAACGTGCAATGCGATGCAGAAAAATATTCCCGTAGCCTGAGGACTGGGGAGTGGATTTTAAAAGATGTTACCTTCCTCTTTTTGGTATTTTCTTTTACCAATTATCTCTTGCCCGTGAATTTCTTCACTTATTGGCGAACTTCTCTTTTGGTGTTTTCTATTTTCCACATTGGTCACATTCACTTTAAAGTGATTAGTGACAATTTGTTCCTGCATGAAACAGAATTTATTAGATATAAACTGCTGGCAACTGGCATCTGCCGTCCCTGCTTCTTATTGCTTTCTTCTTTTTGCTTTTCTCATGTTGTGTAGCTTTCAACTGCTTATCCCTTGCAGACTCTTTTTGTATTTTCTCATTTTTTCCATTTTTGTTTTGTTTTCTTTTCTTTTGGCCATATTTGCCAAGCTTCCTTATTTCCTTCCCAACTCTTCCTTCTTTCTGACCCAGTGTTGTTTCAGCTTTCGTTATCAGGAGCTGGTAGTTAGCTCTCAAAAGGTAAACAATGAAATGCAGAAAAATAAAAAAAGGTAAGGGCGTTTTGGAGAGATGATAGAACTTATCCGGGTATTTGCCGGCTGATTCTGCTGACCATGCCATGTATTTAAACTCTGACCCAGTTCGTTCCAATCATTATTCTGTCTCCGAATTGTTTCCAGCCCAAACCGATATTGTTTTTTGTTACCTTTTCTCTTTTCTAGTAGTCCTTACGATCGCCCTACGGTGCCCCGAAAGGTTTTCACCAATAGAACTCTCTCATTTATTCTCTCAACCTCACAATCGCCTCGCAATGCCTGTTAAGGTTTTCACTAACAAGACTCTCTCATTTTATTTCTCTCAAACTCACAGTCGTCTCACAGTGCCGGTTAAGGTTTTCACCGGTGAGACTCTCTCATTTTTCATTATTTCTCATTTTTCCTTTTGTATTTTGTTTTCTTACCACAGGTGTTGTCCGATGTTTCACTCCTCCTTCATTGCATTCGATATCATTTCGGAATTGATCAGAAGCTCTTTCTTTGGACCGTAACGTGACTTTTGGATGGGTTAAGAAAGAAAGGTACAAAGGCTCAAAATGTCACGAGGGTTCAAAGATATTTACAACTCTCGGAATTATTAAACATAACTTCTGCCCCAGTTTCAATATGTGGGGAATTTTTGGATTTTTTCTTTATTGTGACTGAACCTCAGAGAGGCTGCCTACGTACCCTTTCGGGATCAAGTCGGACGTAGTTCATCCAACTTCATTAGTTAGATGGATTTCCTTTTGACTTTTTCCTGATTTCTTTGTCTTTTTCTTTTTTTCATTCGGTCATCACTTTCTATTTTGTCAATTTTAACCTTCGTTTTCCTTATTGCGCTCTAAGCGATTCCGAGAGAGGGGTATGAAAGAATATATTCATTAAGGCTCAAAGGGGGTGTCAATAGATAAAGTGTTTGGATAGAAAATAAAACGCCTTCGTCATTTCAATTCCAAAATCACAACAAAATACAAAACATACAATTGAAAATGAATCATAAATAGTATCTTTTGACTGCATCTGAATTGATAGCAGTCTCTTCGCACTTTCCTTCAATATCTGTTAAATATAATACCCTATTGGACAACACCCGTGATACCACGAACGGTCCCTGCCAATTTGGCGCAAATTTGCCCTTTGCCTCGGCCCAATACGGTAAGATACGCATCGCAACCAAAATGAGCCTATGCCTATTGGAAGTTGTTGGCTCTATCGGACCAATAACATTTATGCCCCTGTTTCAAAGCAAAGAAAAATATGTTAGTTTAAATGCGGTGGTTGGTTGTGGCCTTGAACTTTGATGGCGACTGCTTTCCACTCGAGTGCCTTGCCTGTTCACCGACTATCCATTTTTACTTCTTCTTTGTTCAAAATCCACCTCTCTTTAGGTATGTATATTGTTCCTTTCTTGACGGATCCCACAAACTTCAATCTCGATTCCTTTGATGACTCCACTTGACAACCTTGGGTGTTTCTTGACTGACTCTTAGAAGATATACCCCCTCTATGTTCGAACCACTTATTTCCATTTGTTATATTTTCCCTGAGTTGGCACCTTGCCGACCCTTGTGTCGTGCATGATCCCCAAACATTTTAATTTCATTGCACATGTTGCTCTTTTGGCTTAAAACACTGGCCTTGTCATTCCCTGACTTACGACAATTGTCGTGTTGGCTAAATCTCATATTGTGCGATTGGAAAGCTTGGTGGCAAATTTTGAAATCATTTCTATACTTGTTATGACCTGACTGACTCGATAAGAAGAAGGGTAAAACAAAGTGTGAAGAATAAAGAGAAAGGAAAATACAATTCCTAACAAGAAACCTACAGATGAATGACCTAACGGATTTTGAATACCGACTCTAGCGACCTTGACATGCACTTTTGGCCTTCTCCGTATAGCAAAATTGATGTTCAACTCTTGTTGCAAAGTTCTGCTGTGAAACCGGTCTTCAATACTTCATTTCTTTGATCTGATCCTTAGTCGACTTGCAGCGCCCGTAGGATTTTCACCAACAAGCCTCTCTCATTTGATCTTTCTTTCTCTCAACTCACCGTCGCCTTACGGTGCCCGTGCGGATTTTCACCGATAAGACTCTCTCATTTTGACTTCTCTCATCTTGGAGTCTCGTGGTGGTTTGAGTTCTTCATTCTTCTTTATTCGGACTGGAGTGTTGCCCCTGATGTGATTCACATTTGCTCGTTTGACTCGGCATTTCTTGAAGATTGATCGGAAGGTCTTCCTTTGGACCGTAATGCAGGCTTTTGGATGGGGTTTAGAAAAAGGATATAAAGGCTCAAAATTATTTCGGAATCTTATTTCTTGAACTACCATAACTTCTGCCCCAGTTTCCTTCTTGGGGGATTTTTTTGGATTTTTCCTTTATTGTGACTGAACCTCAGTGAGGCTGCCTACGTACCCTTTCGGGATCAAGTCAGACGTAGTTCAGACTACGTCCGTATTCATTGTTGCATCTTGACTTCTCCCGATTTCTTTTTTTTTCTTTTTCTTTTTCTTTTCTTTTTTCTTTTTTTTTTTTCTTTTCTTTTGTTTTTTTTTCTTTTCTTTTGTTTCTCGCTCAATCCTCAATTTTTGTTGTTGATTCCGAAAGAGGGATATGAAAGAAAATATAATATGGCTCGAAGGGATAACAATGGATAAAGTGTTTGGATAGCCGAATAAAATGCCTTCGTCATTCCAATCTTCGAGACCTAACAAGTACAAACTACACATTTAAACACCTTTCGACCGATTCACATATTCGCCTTCGGTATTTGACGATTCTCAGTGCCATTGGGCAACAATCTCGATACCACGAATGGTTCCTTAGCTTCGGGGTATTTTTGCCTTTGGCTTTAAATTGATGATGCATTTCCAAGGAATTTCTTTATGTTACGCTTTCCCCAATGTTCACTTGATTCCGGCTTCACAGTATTCCAATATGTTTTTATTTCTTCCGAGTATCATTACATCTTCAACATTGTTTCATTGATTTTTAAAAACCAGGCTTAGAATTAGGTGCATGTCATGTAGCTAAAATCAGTATGAGAAGAATTGTAAAGTGATCAGAAATGGAATGACTAGGAATGATGGGAAACAGAGAGTTGTATTACACTGATGGGTTGAAACAACAAGATGAACAACAAAACGAACAGACTAGACTAGAATTACAAACCTAGACAGCACTAAACGAAAAACAAAGCAACTTGGAAAGATAGAAGGGTTTTGACTCTCAAGACAACGTCCGGATTACAACCCTGAAATAACCCGGGCAAAAGAGATGACACCAAAATATACCACCAAAACTCCAAGAGACGGAGCGCCTTCCCAATTGACAAGCATGACATCCTAGCCACTTCTTGCGTGTTTTTCAGCCGTTGCTCTAATCTCTGCAATCTTTGGGCCATTTCTTCATGTACCTTCTTTCGGGTAGGCTTCTCAATGTTTGAGTATGAGTGGTACTCGGGAGAGTGGTACTGTTCTTGCTGTATAGCAAATTGTGACTCATGAGAAGGTTGTCCTTGGCCATTGGTCCATGCTTGACGCATTTTGGTCATTTGTTGTTTCAATGTTCTGTTTTCATCACTAAGCTATTACATCGTTTGTTTGATTTCTGTTTTTCAGCTACTACATACTACAACAATAAACAAATTACAATTATAAACTATAAACTATAGAACAACATGAATTTAAACTGGATCTCCATTTTTATTTCATCGGGAACGTCAATACAGCATCATTCATAAGAGAAGTGTACCTGGTTTTGAAAGGAATGAAAGATGGAAAATCAACAGGGCGGTGAAAATACAGCAACAACAACAGTAACAACCAACAGTAGCTTCAACACCTCAATTCCGAAAATTCCAGCAATACGGGAAAAAAAAACCAGTAAAAAATAGAAAAGAAAAATATATTCCAGATTTTCTCTTTGTTTTGTCTTTCTAGATTTGAACTCTTTTCAATTCTCAAAAGAAACTCTCAAAAATTGAATTTTTTGCCGTGTATACTTATGTGTCCAGAGTGTATATCGAGGGTATACCACAACAGGGAATTTTTTTTATTTTTTCTTCTCTTCCTATTTTTCCTCTCTTTTTTCCACCTCCTTTTTTCATAAATCCTCTCTTCTATTTATAGGCAAGAATTTCGAAAATTTTCAGATTTTTTATTAAAAAGCAAATATTTTTTTAATTCAAAGAAAACCCACTAATCCATGTTTTCCTCTCCTTGTTTTCTTCCTTGATTTCCTTGCTCCCCACTACTTTATGTCATGTAATTATGATTATTTTTTGCAAAAAAAATCTGAAATTTTCTTCTTGGGCCAAGGAGTTTTGGGTTGGGTAAGGGTGCTTAGGATTGGGCTTGTAACTTAATTTGCAAGATTGCCCAATCCAATTTTTTTCTATTTTGTTCTTCTCCATTATTCAACTTCCTAATTAATAAAGCCCAAAATACTAAGATTAATTTCTAAAAATTAAAATTATCTTGAAATACTAATTAACTCCCAATAATAATTATCACACAAAATTAAATATTAAAAAAAATAAAATTGCATAATTTGGACTTTAAATGCTAAAAATGCAAAAAATACATATTTTTGTGATTTTTCATTTTTCGTAAAACAAACTTAATTATTTTTAATTGTAAACTTGAATTTTATATACAAATGCAAGATATTTTTTATATTTTTTATTTATTTAAACAAATAAATATGCACAGATAAATGCAAACAATTCAAGAAATATAACACAAAATTCACAAATATTGCAAACAACACAAAACTCTTTTATTTTGAATTTTTTGGGAGTAATTCTCATATAGGGCAAAAATCACGTGCTCACACCTTCGACTCATGCACCCCCGAAGTGAGCTTCTCAAGCTCCATTCCACGACGGTATAAAAGCTCGTTTTGAAGCCTAGAGAAGGCGTGATCATACACTTTCTTAGCCTATAACAAAATAGAAGAGTCAAAAAAATGAGGAAAGGTACTTGAGGCTAGAAAGGTGTACATAAAAAGCTATCATCTTCTGCTGGAACCTCTCCGATTCCTCGATAGCATTGGGAGCGTCGAGGTCAATGTATGACATCATCATCAAAGTTTTCCAAGCTTATCTCCCCCGTTGGGAGGACCCTCACGTTGGTAGCTTTTGGGTCATAAGCGTCTCTGCATTCCCGGGGAGAGAACAAAGGATCTTAATTAAGGCCACCACGGGCTTCGATATCGCCAAGGGGCAAATCTTGTCCTCGAAAAGCTCCAGGCCTAGACCCTTTGGAACCAGCGGTAACGGTCTCCTCAATAGGAACTGCACTACGCTCAACCAGGGGCTTAGGGACCATGTTCGCACCCTCCTTGAGGATCTCCACTACACGGGAACGACCTGAACCGGACTGCTCCCAATTTTGTGGCCTTTGGGAGGACGCATGCGGGAGATCCTCGCCCGATGTCATCATTGGCACTAAGCGGTACTCATCATCATCATCATCTTCATCCCAGTAATGGAATTTGCTTCGAAAGCTGAAATCGGGATCTTAGCAGTAGCTCGAGGAATGCATGATTTAGGTCTCTTTGCCGCAAGAGAATCAACAGCCGCCTTTTTCTTCCTTTTCTTGCCTTTATCAGGCTTTGGAGCCTCCACCTTGCCGCATGGAGGCAGTCTCATCTACACTGCATCACCAAGGCCTACACAAGCATAGTAATCAAAATGTACCAGCACAAGGGATATGGGGAAGAAACATAAAAATATGATATAGGCGGCAAGAAGGATTTTACCATGATTCTTGGCCACCTACCACATTCTAGCTAGGTCATGACAACACTACCTGAGAAATGGGAATGAAACATCCAATTGCCTAATCCATCTCGAAAGATCCTGGACCTATTCAGGATACCAAATGGTAGCTGCGTAAATGAAATGGAGATCATTTTTCGGGAGAAAGGCAAGAAGACAATAAAGCACGTTCAAAGGATAAGTACTTACGCTGCGCATTCCACTCCTTCGAGAATGGCAACCTCTCAGTCGGGATGATTCGAGGTTCTCACTCAGACAAACCTTCTCATCCACCCTCGATCCTTGTCCTTATAAATGCTCGAGAAAAACAGCTTCTTGGACCGAGGGTGAAGCTTGATCAAACCTCGCTAAAATTGAGGGCTATACAATCTAATCAAATGATCGAGGGTAAAGGTCATGCCCTCGACCTTGCTGGAGAAATAACGAAGCATGTAGACTATCATCCAAAAAGATGGATAGATTTGCCGAGCGTCACTTGGTACTTATCATAGAATTCAAGAATCACCAAATCTATCACCGGGGAAGAAGGGTTCGAAGAATCCACGGGACCCAAAGTGAACGGGTATGTATACACATAAAAGAAGCCAGCCTTGTGGTCTGTTATGCTCCTCATCAGCACGAGGGATCTTAACCAGCACCGCCTCCTCCTATTGACAGTCCTATTCCATTTTTCCTATTGGTCACAAAGCAGATATACTAAGACACATGTTCGCATCGGCCCCGTGTAGATGAGGATCTATCGATGGAAAAATCACTCGCCATATTGAACTCAATAAGGGTACACTATTCAATAATGGGTATCGTTTTGGGTTTACCTTTGGATGTTCGGGATGAAGAGGCAGCATCCTCTTTTGGAGGCACTGTTTTAGATTTTTTAGCCATGGTAGTGGAAAGGCCTTTTCTGGAAAAGTAAGTGAGGAAGCAAAAACAGAAGAAGGAGGAATGTGAAAAGGAATGACTTTGGCCTTGAAAGCTTGAAGGTGTTGTAAAAATATGAATTATCAAATGATTGATGTATTTATAGGAGCCACATGGGCAGCGAAAAGGATGAGCTAATAATGGTTCGTGGACTTCTCGATAATCATGTTGACATCGACCCTTGTGCGACTTTTGAGTTATGGCATTTAATGCTCTGATAGGCTGACGTGAAGATGATGATGCTTAAGGAATAGGAGTTCAAAACCGTTTCCTATCACTTTATTCTAGGAAACGCGGAGACTATCTGTATACGGTAGAAATTTCACGGTTTGATTTTCGATCATCGAGGCATCTCGAGGGTTTCTAGTGATCGAGTTCGAGGGTTCTCAATGATCAACTTCGAGGTAGTGTAAGAAATAATCGGCCTCGAGGCAGCATAAATTTGGTGGTTTCAGTGGATCAATGTGAGATTCCCAAGGCACGTGACTAGAGCTCACAAAGCCTAGTGGACTAGTTCAAAAATAAATAAAGGCATTAAATGGCTATACCCGCTGATATCTTTGTAATTAATATATTTTGTACTATGTTGTGATTCCCCCTCATATAAAGGGGTTCCTTGTCATTTTGTAGACATCTGTTGCTCCATACTAAATATACAAAACATTATCTTTGCTCTCTAACATATTCCCTTGATCTCATTACTTTCATTTATTGCTTTTACTAATTATTTTTATTGTGTTCTATTTATTGTTCATCATTTATTGCTTATTGGCCATAAAGAGCCATCATTGATATTATCGTAACTGTTAGTCACCCATCGACTACCCTCGACGAGACATCAGACTCGACCCTGAGGCCCCGAACAGGCAGGCTCAGGCCCCGATCTCCAACCGTTTGGTTCGATTATCATACCGTCTCCAAGTTGTAATATTGATTTCTAACCTTTTACTTAGCATCTATTGTCTGAACGACTAGCACAAAAATATATCACGTATTTTTACAACCACATAATCAAATTTAATTGTTATTACCATTTTCACGGTAAATAATGATATTTCTAAATAGTAGGAAATTAATTGAATGAATATTCCTAATTACTAGAGAAATAATAGACTATTATATAAGTAGATAGATATAAATAAATATAAAATTGACAATTAGTTGTACACAAATAACATTTTCTTATATCAAACAAACATATATGTATATACAAGTAACCGTAGTGTTAACAATTCGATGAATATTTCGTTCAAAGTGGCTAAAGTTAACGCTTCAAGTGTTTTTTTTTAAAATAATTAGATTAGGTAGTAAGATAAAAAAGAATGAACAACAGTTACTATTCATACTTTTCAGATATTTATGCATATATATATATATATATATAATTTTAACTAAATACATAAATTTCTGTGCTTTCACGTATCGTCGGAAAAAATTATACCATAATATATGATTAAAATATTACATACCAATTGTATTTTTTTTTCATGTCATATTACAGAATACTACTATTTCGTTTCAATTTATATGAACTTATTTTTTTAGGCTGTGTAAAAAAGAATAATATTTTTTTTATTTAAAATAATTTAATTTATGCAATAATTTATAACCACATAAAATATATATATACTTATTTTATATTATAATTTTTTTTTTTAAATTTGTATCTAGTCGAATGAGTTTACGTAAATTAGAGAAAAAGTATAATAGATAGAAAAGTTGAAGAAGATAAGATGTGCTAAATTAGATAGTTTTTTTTTTTTTTTTTTGGCATAAATTAGATAGTTAACAATGATGACTGTAATTCTTTCTTCCTGTTTGAATGGACGAAAAGAAAAAAGCAAAAAAGAAAAAATTGAAGTGGGTACGTGGCAAGAAACTGAAAGATGTAGAATTCAAAGAAATGCATGCACACAAAACCCTCACCACCTTGTCTTACTCTCATATTATTTTCGTGACTCTCTTTTTCCTTTTTAACTTTCTTGTTTTTTTCTCTCATTAACAAAATTAAAATCAAAATGATTAGTGTATTACCTTTCATGCACATCCAATTTAATCCTAATCACTGCCTCCAATTTCTCAGCCACAACTTTAATTCCACATTCGTATTATTTTCTCTACAACCGAAAAACAAAATATCAAAAAAGAAATTTTAAGTGAAAGAACAAGTTTAAAGAAAAGAAGAAGAAGAATAAGAAGGCGGTGGCCGGCGGTGGGTTCGGTGTATAGAGGATCTGAAATTGGTTATATTCTGTAACTGCTGGGATTAGTAAAGCAATTTTCAGGTGCACTTCATTTGTTTGATTTAATGTCTATTTGAATTGCTATTGTACTCTTCATTTGTAGTATTTTGTCATATATAATGGTTATGTACTGTAAGGAAACAGTGTAATCCGTGTTTTTTATAATCTTGGTGTCCGGGCTAGTTTGCACTCACCTAGACTGATTCCACAGGTATCTCCTACCTGCCACCAGCACACGTATGGATAACAATAAGAAGAAATCACTTGGTGTTTTTGACTCCACTAAGATTTGAACATGAAATCTCACGGTTCAAGAACCTATTTCGTTGACCATTAGGCCACACCCTTGGGGTGTAGCGGAATCTGTGTTGTTTGATTCGGGTTTTAGTCTATATAAGATGCTGAAGAGAGAGCTGCAAAAGTAAAAGATGTTTCTTGTATGTTAAAGTAGCAATTCCATTGTAAAGTTTAGCTAAATCTTGAAAAGGGTTTGAGTTAATCTCACTTCTTTTAGGTGCTGTGGTGAGGATTTGGGATGGAGAAAACAAAATTGGTACTTATCATTTTTCCTTTGTGATTTTTGCCTTGGAAGGAGAATTAGTTCGTACTGGAATGAATAGGTCCAAATAGAGCGGAGCAGGTATATAATTCATATAGTTAACTCCAATTAGTTTGGGATTGAGGCGTAGCTTATCGATTGATATTCTTTTGTGATTTAAGAATTTTATTATCTTTTACCTTTTCCATTTGTGATTGCTTTGTCTAGATTTTTATTATCTTTTGCCTTTTTCAGTTGTGATTGCTTCGTCTCATATTAACAGTCTCCACTAATGGCCAAAAAAATAGAAGTCTGAGCTTAAAAAAACACCTGCTGTGAGATATGAGATATCCCAACTAAAGCTTGATTGTCATTTCTTTAGATGTTGGAGAATATTTGAATTGGTAGTTATAGAACCTCTAGCAGATGATAGTAGGCAGTGATGCGTATGATAATCTGAATGTGCGCTGAGTTCCCTTTTTCTCTATGCAGTATATATTGGAGACACATACATATTGGTAGTAGCACGAGCAGTTGCAGATGATTATTAGATAATGATGAGCATGATATCCTGGAAGTTGCATTCATGGATACACCTGAAAATAAGAAGCTCAACGAGATAGTTGACATAGTAAAATCATGGATCCCTGGAAGGACAGAGCAGGTGAGTGTGTCCAGGGATTTCTGGATGCCCGACCAGAGCTGTAGGGTATGCTACGAGTGCGACTCTCAGTTTACTGTATTTAACCGCAGGCATCATTGTCGTCTCTGTGGCCGAGTTTTCTGTGCCAAATGCGCATCAAACTCTGTTCCTATCCCAAATGAGGAGCCCAAGGCTGGCCAGGAAGATGGAGACAGGATAAGAGTATGTAACTTCTGTTTTAAGCAGTGGCAGCAGGGGTTAGCCACAGTTGATAGTAGGATGAACCTTTCTAGTCCAGGCCTCAGCCCATCCCCTTCTACCACAAGTTTGGCCAGCAACCAGTCGGGCTGTACTTGTAACAGTGGTAGCAGTGGTAGTTCAACTATTTACCCTACCGGACCATATCAACATGTAACATGCAGCTCGTGCCAAGGCGCTTCTCAATCAGCTCAGATGGGTCCTGCAGCTCTCAAGTTAGACCAAGAAACATCTCCGGGGAATCCAGATTTTGGTCATTTTGTCTCTTGCTACAGGTATCTATTGTTAGTGTCATATGTACAGACGAACAACTTGTATAAACGGGATTTCATTTCCTTTACGCCCGTCTTGCTAGTTTGCTGACATTTAAATTGCATAATCGCTGCAATCATTCCCTCCCGAGACCCACTCCCTCCCAAACTTCACTTGTGGGACTATACTGGGTTTGATGTTGTAATCGCTGCAATCTTATTTAATATATGATTAAAAGCCTAATTTGCATGTTGCTAAATCCACATATGGAACAGCAGACACTAGCTTTTAGCTGATCTTTATAAGTGATCCTGGATTAAGAAACCATCTTTATTACAGTACTTCAATTAAGAAAAGATACTTTTTCAAGGTTTATAACAATTTTTAGTTGTTTTGATTTATGGCTCTTCTATTAGTGCTTTGATTTTATTGTCTGTCTATTTGTGAGTTGTAAAACCTCATTGCGTTAGAATAACTATCAGTATTTAGTTGCTGATTGTGCTATGTAAAGAATTTCTGGGATAAAAATTGTTTGGTAAACTCGATCAAAGGTATTCTCTAGCTAAACAAATTTAAGCCCCAGTTGGTAAATCCAATTCTTGTCTTGATCTGGTAAACCGAACAAAGAATAAGAAACTTAATGTCACCTCATTGTTGCTATATTTAGAGCTGGATATGAGCTGAATCACACCAGCTTTGAAGTTTTGAACTTGGTTTAGCATATATATACAAGGCTCGAATCGAGCTTAACCTTGTTTGGATTAAGTTTACGAGCTCAATCTGGACCTCAGCTCGGTCTTTTGTATAAGAAACTAAGCTCGAGCTCGTTCATATAATTAGTTGGTATCAAGTCATTTAGACAAATTAGAAATAGGGTTTTATTTATGCCATGTCAACACCAGATCGTAGGTGTGACATCTGATGACTGAAGATTTTAAAACGATGGGATATACCTATATGTTGGACGAAGCATGTCTGGAAAGACGTACAGTTTTTTGGAATTCATGCGGACTTAGAAAAGAACAAAATATATTGGAAGCAAAATATCCTTAAAGGCAACACCAACTACTTGAAATTTAGGTTAGTTGTTGTAAGCACACTAAGCCTGAATGCAGATTCTACGAAAATGTATGGATATGTCTAAGATTTAGAGGATCCCTAGTTTTAGATAATCTTAGGACACATTGTGGAGTAGCGCGCAATGAATGTGTCCAACTGGAGCGCATCAGATATTTAGGATGTATATAGCTGACTGCAGCTAGTTTGAGATAGGGTTAATTGTTGTTGTTGTCGTTGGATTTATGCCGTATAGGCAAATAACTCGGTTATAAAACTATATTCGAACCATTGGTGGGGTTGCAGTTTTAATCTCATGAGAGCTAATCTGTGTTTGCCCCCGTGGTGGGGGTGGTGTTGGGGTTTACCTGCTGCTGGTTTCACCTGAGAAAATGATGAGGAATGGAATTTCCAGAAAAAGAGAACTAGGGAAGCCAAGTTCGTCAGATAAGGAAGACTGTTGAGTGGAGTTGCTGGCTCTTTGATCTGAACTTGCTGCTCAGAGCTTATCATTATTAAAAAAAGGGAGAGGGAGAATCTGATAGCCATATGGCCTAGGTTAATAGGAGATGTGGCTTGTGGTGGTCACCGGTGATGTTGAAGACGATTAATTGAAAATAATAATGATGAAATGGAGGAGGAGAGGAGAGCCCCGGTTGGTCGCGGTTTTGGAGTTTGGAAGACCGGAATGGTTGACAAATTGGAAACACTAAAGCGGAACGTATTCTGAGTTTTCGCGAATATTAAATGGGTTGAGCTTTTACAAGTTTGTTCTGTTTGATAAACGTTAACATTGATCCTTTTTTGGCCTTGATATACATGTGATGAGAGGGTGTGACATTGGTATATGTTCTTAATTCAGATTGTTCAAAATACACTAAAATTAGCCAAAGACTCGAACTGTACTGAACACTTGTGAGTGACTCATATCGGATATAGTTATGTACCTTAGTCCGTGTACAATAGCTTGCCAATGGGATCCGCACTGTCTTTTAATCATATAAATGATCCAAGTGAGCTTGTAGGAGCCGAGCAAGCTTTACTTGGATATTGTGGGAATGCACGGGAGAAAAATTTATTTTATAACAATGATACAATGAGTCTATACATAATATTCTATGCCCACTACATATGGGACTAGAACATATTTTATTCCTACTACATATGGGACTTAGATTGTTTACGCATAACTATCTAACACTCCCCCTCAAGCGGTGCATACAAATCATATGGACCGAGCTTGTTACATATGTAACTAATACGAGGACCAAGGACTAGATGAAAATAATATTTGTAAGCTGATCATTCGACTTCACTACGAGTCATGCCAAACTCAAGGATAACTGTGCTGAACTTACCAAACGAGACTCGAGGAGATTGCTCTAGACCGTCAAGTGGCCTGCCCAAGCGATATACAAGGCCACTAGACTCCTCCTTAGCAACAATCAGGTGGTTGTTGATAAACAGAAGTTGGCTGAAAAGTTGGCGGAAATTTGAAATTAGTGAGACTAAGCCGAATTCCACACTACAAAATAGGTTCTTAAACACTATCAGAAAACATAAACTTTTTTGGAAATTATTGTTGAGGTCGGAAAATCACTGCTCACGCCGGAAAAAATGCACTATTCGCACCGAAAAATTAAAAGTTGTCAGAATTTAAAGGTTGTCAGAATTTGATGTAGTTTATATAGCTAGGCTCGGAATCACTGGAAGAGTAAGTTGTCCTGAAGAAGTTTTGTCAAAAAGTGGCCGAAATGGCTCGCACATGCCGGAAAAATTGCTGTCTATCTTCATGAATAAGGACAACACTTCCCATTCACAACCCTGAAAATCCACCCCAAATTGTTTACTCATCTTCAAAACATTTTGGTGTACCCCTTCCACTCCAAGGGGAAGAAATCACAAATCTAGAGAGCATCAAGGGGGAAGTTGTCTCATTTTATCAGAATCTTTATACAGAAACAGAACACTGGACGCCCCATTTCAATCTCATGGACAGTGAGAGCATCAATGAAGAAGAACAAGGATGGCTGGAGAGGGAGTTCGAGGAGCAGGAGGTGTTAGACAGTATAAAATTTTGTGCCGTTGATAAGGCACCAGGCCCTGATGGATACTCTATGGGTTTTTTTCTTGCTTGCTGGGATATATTGAAGGGTGATATCATGGGTACTGTACAAAATTTCCATTCACAGGAATATTTTGAAAAGAGTTTTAATGCAACTTACGTGGTGCTAATTCCTAAGAAGAATGGAGCTAAAGAGCTGAAGGATTTTAGACCAATCAGTTTGGTAGGGAGTATGTACAAGATAATAGCTGAATTACTCACTGAAAGAATGAAAAAAGTGATAGATAAGCTGGTAGACAAACAACAAATGGCTTTTATAAAAGGGAGACAGATTATAGATGCTGCCTTAATTGCAAATGAGTGTGTGGATTCAAGAATGAAAGGGCAGATCCCAGGGCTATTATGCAAATTGGACATAGAGAAAGCTTATGACCATGTTAACTGTTTTTTTAAATTAAAATCATGGAAGACATGGGTTTTGGAAGGGAGTGGTTAAAGTGGATATCATTTTTGCATCAGTTCAGTCAGATTTTGCATCTTGTGGAATGGAAATCCAGAAAGGGTTCTTTCCTTCCCAAAGGGGTCTAAGGCAAGGAGATCCTCTATCTCCCTTTCTCTTTGTACTAGCAATAGAGGGTCTAAACAATATGATGAAGAGAGCTACTTTCAATAGTTGGTTGAGGGGTTTCCAGGTGAATAACTGGGTACCAAATGGTCTGGAAATATCACACCTACTGTATGCTGATGTTACCTTGGTATTTTGTGAAGCCAACTTGGAGCAGGTGAGAACTGAGAATAATTCTGGTCATTTTTGAAGTTATCTCTGGACTGCACATAAACCGAAGAACGAGTAATTTATTCCCTGTAAATGAGGTGGAAAGAATCCAGGTTTTAGCTGGGGTTCTGGGATGTGAAGTGGTAACCTTGCCAACAACATACCTGTGGCTGTCACTGGGGTCTAAAAACAAGGCAATGGAAATATGGAACGGGGTGATTGAAAAGTGTGAAAATAAAATTGGCAACATGGAAGATTCAATACCTATCTTTGGGAGGCAGAACCACACTAGTTAATAGTGTGCTTGACTCATTGCCCACTTATGTGATGTCTTTATTCTCACTTCCTGTGAAGGTGGAAAATAGAATTGATGCATTAAGAAGGAATTTCATATGGCAAGGAAACAGAGAAAAGAAAAGTTATCATCTGGTAAAATGGAGTACAGTTATCACTCCTAAAAAAATGGGTGGTCTGGGTGTTAGGAATCTGAAAATGCACAACAAGAGTCTGCTAATGAAATGGTTATGGAGGTACAACAGTAAAAACCAAGCTTTATGGAGGAAGGTGATCACTCAGAAATATGGACAACTGAACAATTGGTGTACAAATCCTGTAAGGACAGCCTATGGGGTTAGCAACTGGAGGGCAATTAGAAACCAGTGGGAGGAATTTGCAGTAAATGTGGGGTTCACTATTGGAAACGGCAGGAAAGCATCTTTCTGGGATGACAACTTGTTGGGGCATGGGCCACTTAGAGACAACTTCCCTGATCTATATAGTCTGGTGTTAGAACCTGAATCAACAATACAGGAAGTTTGAGGGATGGAATCTTAACTTTAGAAGAGCACTAAATGATTGGGAGATTGTAAGAGTGACTGATTTTTTCAATGCTCCGGAGGTTTTCAAAGGAACATCTGAAGCAGAGGACTCTATCATCTGGAAGGGAACAACGAATAGTGTTTCTCAGTCAAGGGGGACTACAAACTTCTATGCAATCATGGACAACAACAATGCTCCTTGCCTTGGAAACTTATCTGGAAAGTAAAAGTTACTTTTAAAGTATCCTGTTTTACATATCTAGTAGCCAAGAAGGCCTGTCTTACCCATGAGAATCTGCAAAGAAGAGGACTAAGTTGTGGCAGTTATTCCTTGCATTGGTGAATACAACTTGGGTTATGCCTAGGACTACTTGCGGTCTTTTGAGGTGCTGGAACAATGTAGGTGGCTGGGGAAGGAAGAAGAGATGGTGGAGGGCTATACCAGCATGCATTTGGTGGAATGTCGGGAAGGAAAGAAATGATAGGTGCTTTGAAGATAGGAGTTCTTTACAGAAAATTATGCTCAACTGTATTTTGTCCTTTTACTTTTGCTGTAAAGAATTTTGTGTAGATGAAACTGAGACTTTGGTAGAGTTGTTAGAGTCCTTGTAAAAAGAATCTTGGACAGATGTAAATAGGTCTCTTCCTTCTCCTCTTTTTCTTGTAATTGTGATTTCCAACACAAGCTTTGTGTTGAAGAATATACTGTTATCTTTATCAAAAATAAAAAAGTTATTGTAGCTCGCCAGAAAATTCCAAAGTTCTCAGAATCTATAGGAAATTATACCGGTGGACTCGTAATCACCCCACGAAACAACGGTCCTAAAGAAATTTTTGAAAATTTTGTCTGGCAAGTGCTCCACGCGATGGCGCATGTGTCAGACGCGCTCGTCGGAATCCTAGTTTTGGTGGCGTGTGGAGGCATGTGAGGGAATTTCTGCCTTGTCGCCTGACTTCTCCGAACAAGATGTGAGTGTCCGTTTTCCACAAGACTTACTATTGAGGAGATAATGCAAATCAATCTTGAGTCGTCAACCGGAAAGATGCACGATGACTGACTTTTTTGTTCCGATGGGACGCGGATTTGTGGGGTTTGGTCGCACAAGGGTTTCGGATCTGATAGTGGTACTGGCATATGCACAAGACGAAATTGCCGAAAAATTGCATGGAGACGAGATATTTCTTCCGGATGTCGTTGGAATGACATGCAGCGATAATTTTTTCACTGAAGCTCTGGACAAAAATATACTATTTAACAATAATTTAATGAGTCCTATATATAATACATATTCTACCCCTATTACATATGAGAATAGGACGTATTCTACTCCTACTACGTGCGGGACTAGGATTATTTACACATAACTATCTAATAGATATGTCAGTTCATTTAATGCTATATTTATTTGTTATCTCTAGGTCAAGAGTCTTCTTGCGACTAATTCTTTATTCTGTTATTCCCAATTTGAAACCTATCGTTAAGGGGTTATAGAAACTCAAGGCCGCTCGTTGCTCCGATATTATAATACAAAGGTATAATAACCCTGCCATAACCTATCCAAGTACTAAAGACCCATAACAGCAGGGTTTTTCTTTTCCTTGTGGCTCTGCCTTGTTTACAAGTTTTAGGATTTTCGGGAGGGGTGAGCTATAGTTTTTGAGGAGCGCACCCTCTGAGTTTCAGGTTAGATTATTTTGTATGGGCCAAGCATGTATAGTATTATCATAACAGATAGATGAGACACTTGAAATCAGACCTTTACTTTACCGGCTCCCATGTATAATTTCATGTACTATTTCTTGGCAAATATCATCTATTCAGCTTATGTTTCAATTAGCTATCTTACTTAGCATTGCTATGGCAGGAGTGATGATGAGGATGATAATTATGGTGTTTGTGGATCACATTCGGAGCCAAGTCACTTTACTCCACCAGATGTCTATTATGGTGCTTTCAAATACAAGGAGCGAAATAATGTTTGTGGACCAAGCAATGCACAACCTGCTGAAATTGAATCAAATAGTGTAAATTCTTCATTATTGGCAGAGAAAAGTGAATGGCATAACTCAGAAGGGATGAAAGAGCTTGGGAATGAAGCAGATACTTGTATCAATGGTATAGAGCATGAAGGTCCTCCTCCTTGTGATGTGAATGATACAGATAATGCACCTGTTGACTTTGAGAATAGTTATTTACTCTGGTTGCCACCAGAGCCAGAAACAGAGGAGGATGACAGAGAATCTCTTTTATTTGACGAGGATGATGATGGTGGTGAAGAAGCCCCAGGGGAGTGGGGTTACATGGATTCATCATGCAACTTAGCTGGTGGAGAGTGCCATAGTAGGTATAGGTCAACCGAAGAGCATAGAAATGCCATGAAAAATGTAGTTGATGGACATTTTAAAACTTTGATTGTGCAGCTTTTGCAAGTTGAAAACATTCCTCCAGCTGAGGAGGATAATAAAGAGAGTTGGTCGGAGATAATCACATCTTTATCCTGGGAAGCTGCTACACTCCTAAAGCCTGACATGAGTCAAAATGGAGGAATGGATCCTTGTGGATATGTGAAGATTAAATGCGTTGCCTGTGGACATCGTAGAGAAAGGTTTTTCTACATCAGATTATATGGCTTCCTATTATGACCTTAACAAACTTTATCATATAACTTCTTTTCATCTTCGCTATATAAGAATTACAAATAAACCTAACTTTCGACACCTAAACAAAATGTTCCTATTGTGTATTGTTGCAGCTCAATTGTTGTTTCCCCTGCATTCAAGCTTGATACTTGCTTATTTTAGTTATAGTCTTTCCATTTGTCTTTGATTAGATTCCTATTCTGTGCTGCAATTACTTCTGATTGTCAACCAAATAACTGCAGGCTCCATCATGCAGGAGTCAGATTTTTGAGTTACTTGTTTTTATGCTTGCACTGACTCTAAGTGATGTGTTTAAATTGGTGCCAAATGTTAATTTTCCATCAGGAGCAATCCTATTGAATGATTCTTTCACTTGGTTTCTGGCATCATTGTGCTTTATTTTTCCATTAAATTATTGGTCATACTCTGCAAGTTTTCTTAAGTTTATTTTCCTTCTGCTGATAAAATTCTCCTTTATGCTATTTATTAGTATGGTGGTTAAAGGCATTGTTTGTAAGAAAAATGTGGCGCACCGGCGAATGACCTCAAAAATAGATAAGCCTAGACTCCTAATCCTTGGAGGAGCACTGGAATATCAACGGGTGGCTAACCATTTGTCAAGTTTTGACACTTTATTGCAGCAGGTTTTCACTCAATCAAATTCTTTATTGATAATTTTATTTACTTGATAGGATGAGGAAATGGGCTCTTCCGGAAATAGCCTCTCTGCCTTCTTGAAGGTAGGGGTAAGGTTTGCGTACATACTACTCTCCCTAGACCCCACTTGTGAGATTACGCTGGGTATGTTGTTGTAGTTGATAGGATGAGGAAATGCTATTCTGCCCACAGACTGCAGGATCTTTTTTCGTTTTCAGTACCTGGTTGTTGTTTTGTCTCTTAGCTATACCTCCTTATCACTCTATTTCCTTAGACATTTTTGAAGTTCGTCAACGGATTAAGTTTTTGTGCAAAATGCACCATCTCTCTTGTTCTTTTTCCTTGCACATCAACTCAAACTAATAGTTCTATCTACTTAATAAAACTGTAGAAGCCTTTACCTCATAGAAAAGGTTTGAATTGGTTTTGTATCATATACTGACCATGAAAACAAAATTAACGACTGAAATACACGGATAATATAATGGCTGATCCATCATATGGAATTGTTTCCTTTAAGATTCTGAAGTGAACTATTTAAAAGAAGCTGGGCAATCTAATATGTATAATATCATTGCTATTGCTTTGGAGAGATTTTTGAGTTTCTAGGATTCATTTCCTGTACATTTTTTTGATTGTCCAAGGAAAAGTATTGATTTCAGCAACACGTAAGTGCTGTAAAAATTTACCATTTCCTGTACATTTATTTGCTGGGAGTACTTTGAATTTTAGGAAATTTTTTGATTTGATTAGTCTTTTTTTTGGTTGGCTGGAAAGAGGAAGAGTTGCTTGAGGGGGAGAAAGAGTGGAAAGGTAAGAGGTATTTTCCCTTGTTTGATTAGCAAGTGAAAGAGAAGTAAAGGTAAAAGTGGAGGGTCGTACTTCCTGTCATCATCAATCTTTTGATCCTTCCAGAATTGGACAAAAAGGAAGAAGCAAATGTTTACTAGTTCCTTTCCAGTTAGTACTGAAAAACCGAAAGGGACTATAAGATACATCCCTTGATGGAAGTAACTCACAAAGTCTCCCCTCATTTTCGAGTTAAATGGATTGTTAGACCTAAATTTGAATCTTCTAGGCCAATTATTGTCAATCAGCTTAATCTATATTTGACGAGAAGTTGCAATTGTATCTGTTGTAACATAGAAAAATATGGTCTGCGCTGGTGGAAGATCTTGGATGGAGTGCTGAGTGGGGAGGTAATAAGTATGGGGAAGTTGGGGAATGAGAACGACGAGGAAACAAGAGGATGTAAGTCAGGGGAAGCTGGTTAGTGAGTCTATGATGGTGCGGGGGGTAGGCTCAAGGAGGTCTCTTCTATGTGCAAGTGTTTCGGTATTGTACTTCACGTTTCTATAAATTCTGTTATATACACGTTCTGTTTCATTCTGTATCAGCTTATTCTGATTTTGTTTTTCTTTTCATCAAAATAGTAGACTGGTTCTTGTGATGACTTTTACAATGAACTTTCTAACTGTTCACTGGATAATACAATAGATACCAACAACAACAACATAATACCCAATGTAATACAATAGAGACCATAGGGAGAAAGCATTTTTCTAGGGAGTAACTGAAATGATAATTAGGGGCTACGGTTCCCTTTACGATCATTGGAGGTGTTTCTTTGGTTTCTCGTAAGCTGGAATACTCTAACTTCTTGTTATCCATGGTGTTGAGAAAGGCATACTAGGGAGGCCCAATTGCATTATTTGGTTCATCACTTTTATTTGGATTCACATTGTTTGGTCCATAACATTTACTTGGATCATTCTTTCTTCTAGGAAATGGACCATCTAAAGATGGCTGTTGCAAAGATTGATGCTCATCATCCAAGCATTCTGTTAGTAGAGAAGTCAGTATCTCGATTTGCGCAGGAATACCTGCTTGCGAAAGACATATCTCTGGTTCTCAATGTGAAGCGGTCACTTTTGGAGCGTATTGCCCGTTGTACAGGTGCACAAGTAGTCCCTTCAATTGATAATCTTACAACGCCAAAGTTAGGGTACTGTGATTCGTTTCATGTTGATAAGTTCGTAGAAGAGCATGGTAGTGCTGGGCAAGCTGGAAAAAAATTGACAAAGACCTTGATGTTTTTCGAGGGATGCCCAAAGCCATTTGGTTGTACTGTAAGTCACATGTTTAATGGCTTGCTCAGTTGTATGTTAGCTGGAGCATGAAATAAATCTGAATTGTGTGGCATACTACATTCTATAGGTTTAGTTTACACCCAATTTCTTTATGGCGGACATGGTTATATATCTTCTTTGTAGCTTTAACAACTAATAACCAAAACTTTTCTTAGTTGAAAATTGTGATAAAAGAAGAAAGAATAATGCTTTGGTATAAATACACACTGGTAGGATATGATATTACAGTTGACCACTCATCTCAATGTTTAAATAAACTTGCTATGAATATGATTTGTTCATCAAGCAGTATGTAAATTATTATGCTCAAAATTATTCAACTTCGGCTTTAGACATGTCCGCTATAGCTCATAGGTACTGTTTATGCATGATCTTAGAAAATGTGAATGTTACTCCTATGCTGGTGGGAGGTAGCGCAAACTGTCCCGACACCACCATCATTTAAAAAAAAAGGAAATATTTTACCTATCATTCTGTAATATAACAGTTTCCTGGTGCAAGTGTCAGAAGTGTGGAAAGCTGATCTCCTCTTTTTGTTTCTGGTGGGTCTCAGATTTTGCTCAAGGGCGCCAACGGGGATGATTTAAAGAAGATAAAGCGTGTTATCCAGTATGGAGTTTTTGCTGCTTATCACCTGGCTCTGGAGACATCTTTTCTTGCTGATGAAGGTGCTTCCTTGCCAGAGCTCCCCTTGAAGTCCCCAATTAAAGTTGCATTGCCTGATAAACCATCAACTATTCAAAGATCCATTTCTATGATTCCTGGTTTCTCTCTACCCATAGCCCAGAGACCGCTCGATCACTCATCTCATTCCTCAACCAACCTGTTGTCTGGTATCACATCATCATCCAACAATGCTCCAATGCTTGTTGAACAGTCAAGTTTCCCTGACGGTTCTAACGCATTAGCTAGTGCTACAACTGCCTCGAATGTAGACCTTTCTGATTGTCTTAATTCCTCGCATCATTCAAGGCTTCAGTTCTCAGATCAAGCTGATGAGAGGAATAAAATGGCTCCAAATGACCCTCAAGAAGAATCTCCACTGGACAGAGGTGAAATTGTAGGAAATGATTATATACCGAATTTTCCTAGCAATGCTTTGAGGGATGCTGGTAGCCTTTCTCATGTTGTGGAAAATTCACACACTACTCACTTAACTTCAGAATTGTTGCTACCGGAATTCGGTAATAGTTACTTTGAGGAATTAGGCTCACTGAAGCAAGAGTTTCCTTCCTCATCTTCCGATCAGCAGAGTATTTTAGTGTCCCATTCAACACGCTGTGTTTGGAAAGGAACTGTTTGTGAGCGCG
The DNA here is from genome assembly GCA_032618575.1 of Nicotiana noctiflora. Taxonomy (NCBI): domain Eukaryota; kingdom Viridiplantae; phylum Streptophyta; class Magnoliopsida; order Solanales; family Solanaceae; genus Nicotiana; species Nicotiana noctiflora. Next base: position 35,934 of record JASVEL010006155.1, on the reverse strand, counting down.
CTCATATTTCTCGAATAAAATACTATAGACTCTCTGATATGCCTTTGGGCCGTTTTTTACGGGACCAGCTGTTTGCTCAGGTAATATCTCTCTTCCTCTTTTAAAGTTACACTTGATACATTCTTTGCAATCGTGGTTTATTCTGGTAATCTTTTCTGATATATGTAATACATTTACCAGAATTATAGGTGTCCCTCATGTGAAATGCCGCCAGAAGCACATGTCCGTTGCTATACTCATCGGCAAGGCAGCCTCACAATTTCTGTTAAGAACCTACCTGAACGTATCTTACCAGGAGAACGGGAAGGAAAAATATGGATGTGGCACAGGTGTCTGCGATGTCCTCGGACCAATGGTTTCCCTCCTCCAACCAGGAGGGTATTGATGTCTGATGCTGCTTGGGGATTGTCATTTGGGAAATTTTTGGAACTCAGTTTTTCAAATCATGCAGCAGCGAGCAGGGTTGCAAGTTGTGGTCATCTTCTTCACCGAGATTGTCTCCGGTTCTATGGGTATTCTATTTCCTATATTGCATTTTTATGCATTAACTTTTCACACTGGGATTATATTGCCTTCACCTGGCTTTAACTTTTTTTAATCAACTACTGAATATCATTTAAACTGTAAAGTATCCAGAGACAGAAACCTGAAGCATCAGAAAAATTATCATGAAGTCACCTGGGATGCATTTCCTCAATATGGTTAAAGTTGGTATCTGTAATCAAGTACATTTTACAAATAAACAGAGAGTCACATAAAGTAGTGGGGAATTGGGGATATTACCTACTACATTGTTGAATTCAGTGCCTAACCCCACTTTATGTTGACTTGAATGGGTCCTTAGCTTTTAGTGGTCTGCATGAATACCCTGATGATGTAGCTCATCAGCATGCATCAGCTATCCTGACGGCTTTGTGTTTGGTTTTACTGAATCATTTTTGGTCGTTTCCCAATGTTTTTGTGAAGGAGAATTCACATTGGGGACTTGTGTTGCTCTCTGACTGAGCATGTGATGCTATTTCTTCTTGCCCTTGACTGAAATACATCATTATAAGAGAGAACATTACAGCAAGATGATGCTCCCAGAAAAACTTGGCAAATGGATAAGTTACACAAAAATAATAACATCACGGAAAAGGCCTATATTAGGAAAATCTTACAGGTGTATGATTTTCTTGTCAGTAATAAGTTTTATTACTGTTGCACTTGCAGTTCTTCAATGATGATGTTTCCCCTGTTCTGGGTTAATATTCACAGTTTGTGTTGTTTTATCTTGTGCATGATTGTGGTTATGGTGCATGTATAATTAACTGGTGTTGCTGGTCCAATCTTTTTTTTTGGATTTATTTCTGTGATGGCACCACAATGTTTTTTTTTTTCTTGTTGCCCTAGCAATGGTTTGTTCTGCACTTGATATTTGGTTTTGTTGCCTCAGGTTTGGGACAATGGTAGCTTGTTTCCGATATGCTCCTATTGGTGTTTATTCTGTATTTCTACCACCTCCAAAGCTTGAATTTAGCCATGATAATCACGAGTGGATTCAGAAAGAAGGTGATGAGGTACAGTTAGACTGAATTTTTGCCTCAATTTTGTTACCTCTATATTTCGTTTTTTTTTTCCTGATGTACTTATTTTCTGCAAGAAAAGGTGCGCAGCAGGGCGAATGATTTGTTTGCTGAGGTGTCCAAAGCTCTTCATGCAAAGTTGGAAAAAATTTCTGTTGATAGTAGCTTGAAAGCACCGAATATAAGTGAGCAGATTGCAGAGATGGAAGAAATATTAGAGAAGGAGAAAACTGAGTTTGAGGTGATTCTTTTATTTTCCCCTCCTGTTGTTTAGATACTAAGTTGTATCATCTGCATTGGTGGTGAGGTACAAACAAATTTGACAGTATGGCTGATCGAAACGATAGATATGGGTTACCTTTTTGATCTTCAACTGTTTTTAAAGTTGACACCCCAAGTAGTTTCTCTCTGTAGGGTGTGGATAACATGTCTCAAACCTTTCATTTTTAGGACTGAGAATTTCGGTGAAGTATGTGTTTAAAATTCAGTGTTGCGTTCTCTCACTCTAAGATACATGAAATTAATGCAGCAACGAGTTGGAGAAGACAGAAATAATCAAGGTTCTCTAATAAGAAGTAGCAGTAGAAAAAGAATATGAGAGGAGCTAAACCTTAGTGTAGCAACTAGAGAAAAGTTTTTCCAGCCCGATTAGAGGAGGAAAAAAGAAAAAGACATGTCTTCCCATCCCTAAGCAAGACGGTAAAAACAAGAAAGACTTTGATACATAAGACCATCTGAGACAGAGAGGGAAACAAGGTGTATTGACTGAAGAGAGACATCAATCCCAAGATGAACATGTGTCCCTAGTAAGTTCTGAAAGGAGCTTTCCATACCAACTGAGCGATCGACTTTAGCAACTTCATTATCCATATGCTTAATCCTTTGACTAGGTGGTCAACCCAGAAGTTGGGAGAAAACCTTCCATTTTAAATGTGTGATATCGAACCCTCCCTTTTGATAGGTTTCCTCACGCTTTGCCTCGAATCTCTTCCGCGTGAGCCATTGAGACCATACACCATACAACTCTTAGGGCTAGGTCCTTGACCTTACCCCTTCCAGGCAATTAGGAACTCCTTCAAGTGGTGGACTGTTCCTCAGGGACACATTTCAATCACTGCTGTTAATTCGCTCAGTAGATGTACTGATTTGGAAGCTTTAGTGAAAGGGATCCATCACTCGAAATAGAACTCTTTCGTCTAATTGAAAGTGTGCCTGATGGTATTTGCCATTAAGGCATCAGACCTCGTTTCCTTCCCTTCTGAACAGAAAGGGCAGGTCTTTTATTTCTTCTGTTTACACTTTCCATTTTCTTTGGATAATGCTGCAACGTTGCTTCAAATGACTTTGAATTGTTTCTTACTGGTGTCCACATTGTTCTAGGGATTGTTATGCAGGGTACTTAGTGGGGAGGTCAAAGTTGGTCAGCCTGCAGTTGACATCCTTGAGATAAATCGTCTGAGAAGGCAATTGGTTTTTCATGCTTATCTATGGGACAGACGCTTGATACATCTTTCCAGTTCTCATGGTAAAGATTCACAAACTCAGGGCAGTTTGACACCACAACTGAAGGAGAAATGCTTCAGCTCTAGCGAGCAACTTTCTGGAAGGAATGCAATTCCGAGACCTGGCAAAAGCTTAGGTAGCTGTGATTCAGTTCTTCAGAATGTGAAGACTGAAATATTATCTAATGAAGGAAGACACAGTCAGATTCCTCATGGGGTTCATGAAAGATTGAAAATTGATGAGAACTTAACTGATGGGAAAGACACTGAGATTTTTGGTTCTATAAGAACTACAGGAGGTGGAAATGTACTGGAACCTGGAAAAAATGTCAGAAGTGTACTTTCAGATGGAAAGTTCCCTTCTGTGGAAAGTTTATCTGACACTCTTGATGCTGCATGGACTGGTGAAGGCCACCTGGCTATTAAGGAGCATAACAGTGCATATCCAGATTCTTTCCTTGTAGATTTTTCTGCTTTCGCTGGAGTTACAGCAAACTCAGACGTCGAAAGGTCTATGTGTGGCAAAAGTGGGGCTGCAACACCTCATTTATCTGCAAAGTCTGATAATGCGGACTACCTGACCTGGGCAACGGCACATTTTTCAAATTTCTATCGCTCCTTCAACAAGAATATCACATCAGATCCACAATTTGTTGGTAAATTGGGCGAGCATAATCCTGTTTATATCTCGTCATTTAGTGAATTGCTACATCAAGGTGGTGCCAGGCTGCTGATGGCTGTTGGTGTTAGTGACATTGTTGTTCCAGTTTATGATGATGAGCCAACAAGTATTATCTCATATGCACTTGTCTCACCAGATTACCACAATCAAATGTCAGATGAACCTCAAAATCTGAGAGAAGATCACAAATCTTCAGCGTCTCTGCCGTTTCTGGATTCATTAAATTTACTTTCACACTCATCTGTGGATGAAGTAGTTTCGAACTCTTCAAGAAGTTTTGGATTTACAGATGAAAGCATGTCATCGAGTTTTAGTTCTCGCAACTCAAACATGGATCCACCTGCATATATTAATGCTTTGCATGCCCGAATATCTTTCTCAGATGATGGACCTCTGGGAAAGGTTAAGTACACAGTCACCTGTTATTATGCAAAGCATTTTGAGACCTTAAGAAAGTCTTGTTGCCCCTATGAATTGGACTTCATACGGTCCCTTAGCCGATGTAAAAAATGGGGTGCACAGGGTGGCAAGAGCAATGTTTTCTTTGCCAAAACCTTGGACGACCGATTTATCATCAAGCAGGTAACAAAGACAGAGTTGGAGTCATTTATCAAGTTTGCACCAGCTTACTTTAAGTATTTATCTGAATCGATAGCTAGTGGAAGCCCAACTTGCTTGGCAAAGATTTTGGGAATCTACCAGGTATCATTTTTTGTGTATTATTTCTATTTAACCAAAGTCATTGCTATAGTCGGTATTTCAGCTTTCTGCTATCTGTGTGCTGTGGAGCAACTTTTATTTTGATGAACCAGTCCAGGTTTGTAACTAAGGTTGTATCTGTGGGTTACTATATCTCCATTTGACCTCCCTGAAGCAAACATTTATTGTCGAAATCTTTGAAGAATTTGTAAAATTATCTTTGTTAAGCCTCCCATTTTAAATTTTATGTGGACCTAATTTCTTGACAGATCTAAGTTCTCCAACATAATAAGTCCTGTGCTTTAAAGGTGCTCCTCGCTGTACCGTAAAAGAAATTAAAAGGTTCCCATAAAGGTCATTTAAATTGGTTCAGCAGGACAGATCTAACTTCTGTACTTTGCTCTTCCCTTAAAAGATTCTCTGGAATTTGCTTTCTTCTCCAATCTTGTACAGCATTTTGATAGTTATACGTGTTCATTTTTTCCCCTTATACTTTTTCCCATGATGCTCACTTCGTTTTTCAATATTATTTTTAGGTTACATCGAAGCATCTCAAAGGGGGGAAAGAATCAAGAATGGACGTGCTTGTTATGGAAAATCTTCTTTTTAAGCGCAACATCACCAAACTGTATGACCTCAAAGGGTCTTCTCGATCACGCTATAATCCAGATTCAAGTGGAAATAACAAAGTTTTACTTGATCAGAACTTAATTGAAGCGATGCCAACTTCTCCGATTTTTGTGGGAACGAAGGCTAAGCGGCTGCTGCAGAGAGCTGTGTGGAATGATACTTCATTTCTAGCTGTAAGCTTTGAACAGAATCCTATTATTACTAGTTACTTTGTTGCATTGTGTTCTATACATTGTTCTGTGTTTCTTAGTTCTGTCTAGGGTTACTTGTTTATCCTTTCTGCTCCAGTAAAGATCAAATAAGACGATTTCCAGGACGCTCCCTGTTCTCTCTCTCTTCACCATACCCCTTATCTTTACGTTGTTTCCTTATTGTTTCTCCCTTCTTTTGCAAGATGCACTTGACTTTGTCGCTGCAGTAGTTCACTTTAGTTTAGTACGTTCTCCAAGCGTTTCTTCGTTAGTCGATGCCAGCCAGCATCAAGTATATGTTGAAGTCTCCAAAGTGTGACTTCATTCTCTTCAAACACAATTATTAAATGCAGAGCATTTTCCAGTCCCTGGTCTGCTATATTGATACAGTTACCATTTTGCAGTCAATAGACGTGATGGATTACTCGTTACTGGTCGGGGTGGATGAGGAAAAGCATGAACTGGTGCTTGGTATTATTGATTTCATGAGACAGTATACATGGGACAAACATCTTGAGACGTGGGTAAAGGCTTCAGGCATTCTAGGTGGACCAAAGAATTCATCCCCAACAGTGATTTCTCCAAAGCAATACAAAACGAGATTCAGGAAAGCCATGTCGACATACTTTCTGATGGTGCCAGATCAATGGTCTTCATCAACAGACATTTCTAGTGGATCCCAAGCCAATCTATTTGAAGTCTCAAGCGAGCCTACATGAAGTGATCCTTAAATATCAGTTCAGAAAATTTGCAAGATATTTGCCCCGACTGGTCTTGATATAATTCTATTCAACCTTCTTATGCATGAGTTTTGTATATTTTGTGTAGGAACATGTTGGATAGTTGCTTCATGCAGTACTACAGGAAGTTACTTCACACCAAGAATCTCTATTTTTTGGGGATTTCTGCAACTGTCTAAGCTCTTATACAGACAATAGTGTTTCTTCTCTTTCTTTCTCCCTATGGTTTGAGATGAAGAAAGGGTCTCCAGTGGATTGTCCGAGGAAACATATCGCACCCCCTCCCCCATGTTGGTGTTCTAGTTTTCAGGAACTTGATACGTCCATTTTGATGCTCAATGGAAGTTCTTGCTATATTCATGTGTTTCAATGAGAATGAGAGGCTTTTGACAACGGCTGTTATTGGTAACTGTAAGAGCAGATAGAATTTTATCTAGAAGCTGAGTCCTAAAATTAGATGCCATTCAAGATTTGTGCACGCTTGAGATATATAAACTCCCTCTTCAAAGAGTATTTCTTATTGGGGTTCTTGCCTTCTTCCTATTTTGCGCCCTTTACTTGAATCAGTTGTTATGTCTTTTCTACTTGCAATATATTCAGGGTTTTGTTCCCCGCTCGAGAAAATCCAGGGGCTTCATGTCACTGATGCAATAGAGCTTCTGCAGATTTTACATTTGCATCTATGCTTTCTGTATCTATGTAGCAAATGGAGATAGAAATGTGCTACTGTGCAGATTAGATTATAATTAGTTTCTAATAGTGAATGCTCGTTCGAGTTCAAAGGTCATATCTTTAGTTGTTATCTTGGTGAATTTCTGGCAGTGAGTACTCGTTCAAAGGTCATATCTTTAATGTTATCGTAGTGATTTTCTATTTTAATTGTTATCTTAGGGAATTTCTACCTTAATTGTTAAGTGGTTAGCTTTTGTCTATGAATGCTCAGATTTGTTATTCTCGTATTCCTGTTAATGTATAGTTGTTTTGGTTTAGCAGTTCCTCTTTACAATTGGTTTCACAACACCAAACGTTGCGGAACCGTGTTGCCATACGTTTATATTGTTTGATATCATCTGCGATGACACTATTTACCTCCTTTTATTGGTTCATTTTTCACTCATAGTTGGGGGTCTATTAGAAACGGTTTTTCTAGCTTCAAAGGTAGGGATAAGGTCTGTGTACACATTACTTCTCTTAGTGTCATTGGTGTGTTTTATGTCACACAAAAACAGCCCGCACGGCAGTCAAGTCTCGATGAAGCCATGCTCCAACACTCGGCCAAAATTTTGTAACTTTGGACTTAGATTAACCCCAACTACTAGGATCATGTAAATCATGCCAAAGGATAGTGCGATCATGGCCCCAAATCGTGCTAGCACTCTTGCCATCTTTTTGGACAAAGCTCAACGGCTCCCCATGCGCACAATATGTGACGTAACTGCTATTAACTTTGTCAATCCAAGACTTGCTGCCCAATTTCGTGCATTGGCTTGGACCAGGCACCAATGCCATTGTATCCAGCTGCATTGTGCCAATGTTGTATCCAACTGCATTGTGGCACAATTTGCCTTTGCCATCGCCCACGAACTTGGCCCGTTTGCCGCAACTTAATGCCATGACAAGTCTGCCCGCGCACTACCTTCCCGTGCCTGATGCCACATCGTTTGTGCCTTGCCTTGGCATCAATGCCTCATGCCTTGATGACTTTGTCATGATCAAGTATCACTTTCAGCCCGCAACTCATTGTCAAGCCCTTGCCAAGCTGCCTCGCTTCCATCAAAGTCTTGGCTATCACTTGCCCGTTTCCCATTTTTTCCCTGGTGATGCTCATGCACCTTAGCTTTGCAACACTCTTGTTGCCTCATGACAACACTCTTGTTGTCAAGTCGAGTTCAATCGGCTGAGGTCTAACAAACCACCCACACCTTTGAAACTCGACGTCCTCGTCGAGGTCAACTCAATTTATGAGTCCTAAGGGGTTGACAAGCAAAGCCCCTTGACCCCCTCTCTCTTCAGCTACAATTGCATTGACACCAATAGTTTGTTTGTCACTGTTTAGCGCCTTTAATGCAGCTCTCTTCTCCACGGCAGTTATATTATATGACACTGCCTTATTTGGACAGTCCCTCGCTCGATGTGGTCCATTACAAAGGAAACATCCATTGAATTTGCTGCCCTTTTCCTTGCTCTTTTGAAGTTCCAGCCTCATGCTTTCCCTTCCCCTTGTCTTCATTTGCATTGCTATTCTCACATTTCTTCCACTCCTTAGCCTTTTCATTCTTTCCGCCGTTGGACTTTAAAGCAGAAATCTCATCGCTCAAGTGAAAATCGCCCAATGCCCTTTCCCTTCCCCTTGTCTTCATTTGCATTGCTATTCTCACATTTCTTCCACTCCTTAGCCTTTTCGTTCTTTCCGTCGTTGGACTTTGAAGCAGGAATCTCATCACTCAAGTGAAAATCGCCCAATGCATCAGCCGCAGCCACAACACTTGCGAGGTTTTGAATATTCTGCCTTCGCAACTAAAATTGTGCCCACTGTTGCAGCCCGCTCATGAAGTTATGCAACTTGTCTTCTTCCGACATATTGTTGATGCTCAGTATCAAAGATGTGAACTCTTTCACATAAGCTCTAACTGATCCGGTGTGTTACAACTTTTTCAGTTTGTCCCTAGCAATACAAGATGTATTACTAGGAAGTAACCGATCCTTCAATTCATTTTTAAGCCGCTTCCACGACTCAATCTTTGGTCTACCCAAACTTTCATCTTCAGCCACACGAGTGCGCCACCATAACTTAGCATCATCACTGAAATACATGATAGTCAAGGTTACTTTCTCTGTCTTGTCTTGCACACGAATATCATAAAGTACTGCTCCATATCCCAAAGAAAATTCTCCAATTCACGTGCACTCCTTGCACCACCAAATGCCTTAGGTTCAGGAATTCTCATCTTGAGACGTTCAGCACCACGTTGAGGAGCATCCTCGCCCACATGCCACAACATGTCACAATACTACTGTCCCGGCCTTCAGATCTGCATTCTTTTGACTTAGCCTTGCCAATTCTGCCTCAAGGTAGGCAACCGTTGTCACGAGAGTCTGATTATCTTCACCCTCAGGAATTTCCCATCAATGCTTCCAGTTTTGTTAGCCTTTCCCGCAGTTCATTGTTACCATCAACCATGTTCTCGAACAAGACCACGAAATCTGCCACTGCCCATCGTGTGGGATTTATTTCAATTATTTCAGAGTCGCCACTTGGGAGATTTATGGTGTCCCAAGTCACCGGTTAAATCCCGAATCGAGGAAAAGAATGACTCTATTTAACAGTCCGCGAACCGGAAATCCGGATAAGGAATTCTATTAACCCGGGAGAAGGTATTAGGCATTCCCGAATTCCGTGGTTCTAGCACGGTCGCTCAACTGTCGTGTTTGGCTTATCTATCCGCTTTTTACAATTATGTACTTAGTGCAAGTTAATATCCCTTTACCGCTTTTATTATTGGTTATGATTTACGAAAGAGAAAGTTGCTTAAAAATATGCTTTCGAATCACGTCACATGAAATGCACCCGGATCCTCGACATATTCTTATTCAACATTTCGGGGTTTGGATTCGGGTCGCATGAAATGCACACTCGTATTTAAGAAGATAGAACTAAAATATGCGCCCGGATCGACTACTTATTTACACTGTTGCGAAGGGCGTGATATTCGTTAAGAAACGACGCATCTCAAAATCTAAGTATTTTATATGTACATTTATGAAGGCTGTGCGATTAGTGTAACTATTGGGCGAGGCGCACCTTTGATTCCAATCCAAAGCGAACTACATCCCACTGTATTTTACTTAAGAGTTGATTCCAAATTATTTAAAACTTGCTACGAACCACACCACATGAAATGCGCCTGTGGTTCCTGACACGCTTTGTTTACTCTTGCCCAAAATTGGGGTCGGGTCACATGAAATGCGCCCCGACTCTTTTTAATCTAATTAGGTCATTCCGTTGAGTAACAACTCCCTAGCTAATCTTGCTTTTAGCATAAGGTCTAACGTTAACAGATTTGGAGATTACACACACGTGCAGAGAAGATTGAATAGAGATACAACAGACTAATTCAGGTTTACGTGCTTATCTAACGACAGTGTATCTTTGGCCTAGCTACACTTTTCCATAACCAAGACTAGCAATACAAGCTTAATTGGAGAATAACAGAATGTAGTTAAACATAAGAACTTTAGACGACTACATGTTTCAATAGACTTTATGCATAAGCTTCAAACTTCATTCTTTTCGAACCAAGGAACTACAATAACAGAGGTGTGTACCTGGAATGCGGAAGAACAAGGAAGAGTGAGCAATGGCAATGCGGCAACAGTAACAGGAACAGTAACAGCAACAGTAAACCAGTAACCAATAGACCAGCAATCAAATAGACCAACAGCCAACAAAAATAATGAAACAACAGCAACAACCAACAGTAGACCAATAGCCAATGGCAGTTAACCACAGCAGCCAACAACAAACTGGATTGACAGCAACAAAACCAACCAGGCAGCACCACTATAGACACAAACAACAACCAACAATGGAACAACAGCAACAATCAACCCAGGCAGCAACACAACAGACCAGCCAGCAACACAACAATGAAACAACAGCAACAACCAACCCGAGCAGCAACACTATAGACCAGCCAGCAACACAAACGACCAAGAGCAGCAACACTACTGACCAACAGCACCAAATGAACACCACAGCAACAACAATGGACCAGTTAAAACAATAGCATAGCCACAGCACTGGACCAGCAGCCACACAGACACAAACACCACAACAACAATGGCCAAACACTCAACCACTGAAGCAAACAATCGAAGCAGTGACCACAAATCCAATGAAACAGTAGCCTTTCTCTCTGTATCTTTCTATACGTGTATCGAAATGTATGCTCGCTGTCTATTTTCTCCCTAAGTACTCTCTCTAGCTATGACTGTGTTCTCTCCAAGTATGCCTGTTATCACTGTCTATCTTCTCTCTAGTTGCTCTCAGGTCTTCTCCCATCTCCTCTTCTCTCTGTTAGCCCCTTATACTTATAGTTAAAAGAACTCCTAAAAGCCAGAAGACTCAGAAATTCCCCTCTGCCCATCCCTATTCCCTGAACCCCACTATCTACTGTCCAATGTATGGACTTAAGCATTAAACAATGCCGGTGGCAGGAACCTCAGTGGGATGCCCTGCTGTGCAGGTTCCACTAGCCCTTGTATGGGTATGTGATTTAAAAATTAACCTATTAACTATAACCACTTAACCCCCTCTAATCTGAATCAAACAGTAACAAGCCCCTACACTAATGAATTGCATACAGGCAGATTCAGGGATCAATACTACGAACTAATTCCTTGACGACTTTAATCACATTGAACCTATGATTCATTTTAACTACTGAAAACAGAGGGAATTGGCCAAATAAAAGGCCTCAAATGAGGAGAACAGACCAACGGATATGAGAAATTAAAAGCATGACAGATGAGAACTGAAACAATGAATAAAACAAACACACATATTCACACAATCGAATTAAATCGACCAAAGAAGAAATGAATACCTCGTAAGAAATCTGCCGACCCAAGCTTCGAACTAAGATTTGGAATTATTGAAGCCAAACGGGCTTTAATCAAGATGTTCTCGATTGAGAACATCTAGACTAAAGTCCCTTGGACTTCAATTACGGCTAACCTGGCTCGAATTGGGTTTCTTCAAAAACTAGGGTTCTTGGGCTCGGATTTGGGGCTTTTGCATTTCTGGTTAGATTCGAGGTAAACGAAAGCCGGCGGGGGTACGAGGGAGGCCATGTGAGGGTTTGGGGTAAGTTTGGGGTGATTTGGCATTGGTTCGAATTTGACTCGAATCTTCAAATGAAGATTCGAGGAGCTCCGGAGTGATTCGAGGTTAGCGGAGGCCGGGTTCGTAACGGGTGAGGTGAGGGGAAGATTTTGGCATTGGTTTGGTGGCCGTTGGCCTACCGGAACCGCCGTGAGGCGATTTCCGGCAGGCGGGGCACGGCGGCGTTACGCTGGGTCTTTGAGAGCTCCTGAGGGAGATGAAGGGAGAGGGGGGGTCTGGCTTGGGGGGCGGGGTATGGAATGAGCCTTATATACGAGATATGAGATTGAATCCTGATCGTTGGATCATTTACGATCAACGATCAGGATCCCCTCACTTAAACCAAACGACGTCGTTTGGTTAAGTCATAGTCTGAGTGTATATTGGAATTAAAGGATTAATCTGGGCCGTTGGATAATAAAATCCAACGGTCCAGATCAAGCGTTACACAGGCTGAAGCTTGGACGGGTATTTGGGCTGGATTAGAGGAAATTCGTTTGGGCCTGGTTTTTAGACTAAGTTTTGGCCCAGATCGGATCTTCATGATGTACTATATGTGTATGTGTATATATATATATATATATATGTATATATACATATATATATATATATATACACACATATGTATATATACTAACCTATAACACCACTATTTTTACTATAATTAACGTACATAATTACATATCACCTAAAAATGTAAATCACATGACTTCGATATCAAACACTAAAAATGCAAAACCTAGCATATATTTTTTGTATTTTTAATTTAAATAAATAAACGTGCACACAAAAAGATAAAATAACACAAAATCACAAAAATCATGCCCAACACGAAACTATTTTTATTTTTGCATTTTCTGGGAGTACTTCTCAAGTAAGGCAAAAATCACGTGCTCACAGCTGCCCCTCTTTGCGCGTAAACACGCAGAGTTTTCGTGCAAAGATAAGTGAGCGGATATAAGCGATTTTGCCCATTCGAGTACTCCGTATGAAGCATTTTGGAAACGTTTTGACCGAACCTTGCTTCAAAGGTCTCCTACATATCCCTGGCTAAAAGGGAATCAGGTCAATGTAGTTCGGGAAGTTCCGGTAGCTGGGACTACCATGACTGTTGCGATCTCGCTGTTACTGCTGTTGCCGCTGTTACTGCTGTTACCACTGCTCAGCTGATTTCCTTGTTACACCGCACTAAGCAACAAAAACAAGAAGCTAGACTAAGTTACGAGTACTACAAGTTCTTATCTATCCTTTTAACTTGATCTTGTCGCGCTCCTTGCCATCTTGTCCGACTTGGCGTTCCTTCCGATGCTTCGTCTCTTCTTACGAACTTGGACTCATGCCGGAGATTTCGTTACATTCTACCGCTTTCCTCTATCAAATTAAAACGGATCGCCACTCCATTCTCCAGTGCGGGCTCCCCGACTTCAACCACTACTTCAAAAGTAAAATCGCCACTCCATTCTCCGTGCGGGCTCCCTGACTTTGATTACAACTTCAAAATTAAATCGCCACTCCATTCTCCAGGGCGGGCTCCCCGACTTCAACTATTACTTCAAAATTAAATCGCCACTCCATTCTCCGGGCGGGCTCCCCGACTTCAATTACAACTTCAAAATAAATCGCCACTCCATTCTCCGGGCGGGCTCCCCGACTTCAACCACTACTTCAAAAGTAAAATCGCCACTCCATTCTCCGGGCGGGCTCCCGACTTCAACTATTACTTCAAAATTAAATCGCCACTCCATTCTCCGGGCGGGCTCCCTGACTTCAACTATTACTTCAAAATTAAAATCGCCACTCCATTCTCCAGGCGGGCTCCCCGACTTCAACTATTACTTCAAAATTAAATCGCCACTCCATTCTCCAGGCGGGCTCCCTGACTTCAACTATTACTTCAAAATTAAATCGCCACTCCATTCTCCAGGCGGGCTCCCCGACTTCAACTATTACTTCAAAATTAAATCGCCACTCCATTCTCCAGGCGGGCTCCCTGACTTCAACTACTACTTCAAAATTAAATCGCCACTCCATTCTCCAGGCGGGCTCCCTGACTTCAACTACTACTCACTGATTTCATCCTATCTTGATTACCTTCCTTTGCCTCTTGTACCCTATCCTTGTTCCTGCATTACCTCTCGGACCACCTTCTCTTCTGAATTATCCTGTCTTGGAATTGCTTTCCCCGGTCGTATTACTTTTCTTCTGGCTGCTGGGGATATTTTTGGAACTGTTTACTCGCCTGCTGGGGGGTGATGCTGCTGAGGAAGTATTCTTTGTTTCCTTCACCCCTCATTCTCTTCCTTCTTCCCATACCTCCTCTGGGACTCACGCTTTTGCCTCCTCGAACAAATTATGGGATGTAATAATGCTAGGCAAATCTCGAAGCCATTGTTTTATTTTCCCCACAACTGCTGGGAGGTGATACCAAGCTCAAATATTACCCCATCGTGTCGTCTGGCCTTTCTCAAAACTATTCTGCTCGGAGCTGGTACTCCCCGAAATCTTGTGTTGCTTTCTATCCTCATCCTCTGAGTCTTGCTTTCCAGAAAATTTTCGCAACAGGAGAAAATTTTCTGCCCCAGTTTGATAAACTTCTGGACGGTATGCTTTTCTGCCAACGAACCCTCTTTTCCCTGCTTTTAAATCAAAGAAAAATTGTTAGTTTCCAAATGCGGTGAGTGGTCGTGCCACTCTTGTTGAGGCCATTTTCTTCCAGCTGCTTGGCCTCTCTCGAACTTTGCGGGCGATGTTGACGCTTGCTGGGGACGATGCTCTTTCCACGAACGACCTCTCATCTTTCCCTTTATTCCACTCTTTGGTTTGATCCGACTCTTTTTAGCCGGTGATCTTCGTTGCGTGAAATCATCTTTCGGACATGCCACATGTGTCCATCATACTCCATAACTCTTGCGAACCTTCCACTCGGCCTGTCATCCCAATCTTACTATCGCAACGACTTCTGTCTTATTGCCTCGTTCCATGCCTATTCACTTTCAATATACTGCTTTGGGAGACTTGGTAGTAAGCTTTGAAAAATCAATTTTCGAAAATGAAAGAAAAGAAAAGACTACTGACCGCAAATGACAAAAGAAGAGAAAAACTTTTCTGAACTCAAATAGGAAAACTTATCTGAATGTGTGCCTGATCCAATGGTTATGCCGCGCCCTTGAGATTAAACTACCCAGTCTATTCATATCAATCACTTTCTGATGCCGCGTTCTGCTAGAGGTAAACGGATGTCCAAACCTTGTCTCATGCAGACATCTTGTAATCATCTCGTCCTGTCACCTCACAGTGCCCTTCAAAGGGTTTTCACTAGTGAGATTCTCTCATTTCTCTCTATCTCCCGTCGCCTTAAGGTGCCCGTAAAGGTTTTCACCGTAAGACTCTCTCATTTTATTTCTCTTAACTTCCTTCGCCTTAAGGTGCCCTCGAGGGTTTTCACCGTTAAGACTCTCTCATTTACGTTTTCTTTCCGTGCGGCGGGGTATCACCCCCTGAGATTCCTTCTAGAGCGTTATCCCCTTTCGGCTTGTGCATCCTGGATTCAATCGAGGGTCGGGATGTCACTCTTGGCTTTGATTCACATGACTTGGCACTTCTCAAATACAGATCGAGAGGTCTTTCTGGTTCTTGATATGGTTTCTGCGCGTGAGGCTGAAGAAGGGGTTTAGCCTCAACGGTTAGCTTATTACAACTTTCGGAATCCACACTATCTTTCAAACGAAACAATGACTTCTGCCCCAGCTTTGTTGCTTGGGGGATTTTTTGATTTTTATTTTATTATGACCGAGCCGTGTGGCGCCTACGTATCCTTCTTGAGGAATCAGGTCGAACGTAGTTCACTTTTTCTTGTATTTTTTTCTTTGTTTCTTTTTCTATTTCGTTACACATCTTCCTTGATGATTCCGAAAGAGGGTATATGAAAGAATAATTAAGGCTCAAATGGGGAAACAAAGGTTAAAGTGTTTGGGTAGTAGAAAGATCGCCTCTGTCATTTCATTCTCCGAAAAATGCCAAATACACACAAACGAAACCAAACGTTGACAAATGCGTTAAAGAATTACACATAATATCTCTTAACTGCATCAGAATTGATAGCCATATCGGTGCATCTTCCCTCAACATCCGTCAGACATAGAGCGCCGTTGGATAATACTCTAGTCACCACAAATGGTCCCTGCCAATTTGGAGCGAACTTGCCTTTCGCCTCGGCCTGATGTGGTAGAACTCTCTTCAGCACATGCTGTCCCACTTCAAATTTCCTGGGACGCACCTTCTTGTTATATGCTCTCGCCATTCTCTTTTGATACAATTGGCCGTGACATACTGCTGTCAATCTCTTTTCATCGATCAAGCTTAATTGCTCTAATCGGGTTTTGACCCACTCATCATCATCAATCTTAGCTTCAGCGACAATTCGGAGGGATGGAATCTCAACTTCTGCGGGTATTACCGCTTCAGTCCCGTATACCAACAAGTAAGGAGTTGCACCTACCGAAGTCCGGACGGTAGTGCGATAACCCAACAGCGCGAATGGTAGCTTTTCATGCCATTGCCTAGATCCTTCTACCATTTTCCTCAATATCTTCTTTATGTTCTTGTTGGCTGCCTCGACCGCACCATTTGCTTTTGGGCGATACGGTGTGGAATTTCGGTGTGTAATCTTGAACTGTTGACATACCTCTTTCATCAATCCACTGTTAAGATTTGCACCGTTATCCGTAATGATCATCTTTGGAATTCCAAACCTACAAATGATGTGGGAGTGTACGAAGTCCACTACCGCCTTCTTGGTCACCGATTTGAATGTTTTGGCCTCCACCCACTTGGTAAAATAATCAATCGTTACCAGAATGAACCTGTGACCGTTGGAAGCCGCAGGCTCAATAGGTCCAATAACATCCATACCCCATGCGACAAACGGCCATGGTGCGGACATTGTATGCAATTCAGTCGGCGGAGAATGAATCAAATCTCCGTGTATCTGACACCGATGGCATCTTCGCACGAAACTTATACAATCCCGCTCCATAGTGAGCCAATAATATCCTGCTCGAAGAATCTTCTTTGCCAATACGTATCCGCTCATGTGTGGTCCGCAAACTCCCGAGTGTATATCCGTCATAACTGTTGTGGCTTGACTTGCATCTATACATCTCAATAATCCCAAGTCTGGGGTTCTTTTGTACAGCACCCCTCCACTAAGGAAAAATCCGTTCGCCAACCGCCGAATAGCTCGCTTTTGATCTCCAGTTGCTTGCTCTGGGTATACTCCTAACCCGAGGTATTCCTTGACATCATGAAACCATGGCTCACCATCCACCTCTTCCTCTATCACATTACAATAAGCATGTTGATTCCGGACATGGATATGTAACGGATCGACACGAACCTTGTCCGGTGATGTAGCATCGACGCTAAAGTAGCTAGAGCGTCGGCAACCTCATTATGCATCCTTGGGATGTGCTTGAATTCTACCGATCGAAAGCGTTTGGTCAAATCATGCAAACACTGACGATATGGGATAAGCTTTAAATCTCTGGTTTCCCATTCTCCCTGAATCTGATGTACTAGAAGGTCCGAGTCCCCCAAGACCAAGACGTCCCGTACATCCATGTCCACCGCTAATCGCAACCCCAAGATACATGCCTCGTACTCGGCCATATTATTGGTACAGTGAAAACGCAGTTGAGCGGTAACAGGATAATGATGTCCTGTTTCAGATATAAGCACAGCCCCTACTCCGACTCCTTTTGCGTTTGCCGCTCCATCGAAGAAGAGCTTCCATCCCGGATCCTTGGTTAGTTCCAACCCCTCAATCTGCAATACTTCCTCATCTGGAAAATACGTCCTCAAAGGTTCGTATTCGTCATCAACGGGATTTTCAGCTAAGTGATCGGCCAGGGCTTGAGCTTTCATAGCCGTCCTTGTCACGTATATGATGTCGAATTCCGTAAGTAATATTTGCCACTTTGCTAACCTCCCCGTAGGCATGGGTTTCTGGAAAATATACTTCAACGGATCCAGACGCGAAATGAGGTAAGTGGTGTAAGAAGACAAGTAGTGTTTCAGCTTTTGGGCTACCCAAGTCAGGGCGCAACATGTCTTTTCTAGATGAGTGTACTTGACCTCGTGGACTGTGAACTTCTTACTGAGGTAGTAAATGGCCCGTTCCTTCCTGCCGGTAAGATCATGCTGCCCCAGTACGCAGCCAAACGAATTCTCCAAGACCGTCAGGATAAAGAATCAGGGGTCTACCTGGCTCAGGCGGAACTAGTACGGGTGGATTTGACAGATACCCTTTGATCCGGTCAAACGCTTCCTGACATTCCGCCGTCCATTCTATCGCAGCGTCTTTCTTCAATAGGCGGAATATGGGTTCACAAGTTGCCGTAAGCTGAGCGATAAACCTGCTAATGTAATTCAACCTTCCCAACAGACTCATTACCTCTGTTTTATTCTTCGGCGGGGGTAACTCCTGAATGGACTTGATTTTGGATGGGTCCAACTCAATGCCCCGTCGGCTGACGATGAATCCTAGCAGCTTTCCCGATGGAACTCCGAATGCGCATTTGGCCGGATTGAGCTTGATGTCGTACCTTCGAAGTCTTTGAAAGAACTTCCTGAGGTCGGCAACATGGTCTTCTCGACGCCTAGATTTTATGATCACATCATCCACGTACACCTCAATTTCCTTGTGTATCATGTCATGGAATACCGTAGTCATTGCCCTCATATATGTTGCTCCTGCATTCTTCAAACCAAACGGCATCACTCGGTAGCAATAAGTCCCCCACGGTGTGATAAAAGCCGTCTTTTCTGCGTCCTCTTCATCCATCAAAATCTGATGATATCCCGCATAACAATCCACAAAGGATCCAATTTCGCGTCCGGCGCAATTATCAATCAGGATATGGATATTGGGAAGTGGGAAATTATCCTTAGGACTTGCCTTGTTGAGATTGCGATAGTCCACGCATACCCTGATCTTTCCGTCTTTCTTTGGCACCGGTACTACGTTAGCCAACCATTCAGGGTATCGAGTGACACGAATGACTTTCGCCTGCAACTGCTTGGTCACTTCCTCTTTGATCTTTACACTCATCTCTGTCTTGAATTTCCGCAGCCTTTGCTTGACGGGAGGATATGCCGGATCAGTGGGTAATCTATGAACCACTAGATCAGTGCTGAGTCCCGGCATGTCGTCGTACGACCATGCGAAAATGTCTTTAAACTCCATGAGTGTTTTGATCAGTTCTCCTCTCAGATTGGGTTCAATATGGACACTTATCCGGGTTTCTTTGACGTCATCCGCATTCCCTAGATTAACGGCCTCAGTATCATTTAAATTCGGTTTGGGCTTTTCCTCGAAGTGACTTAATTCTTCGCCGATTTCTTCCACGGCTTCATCATCGCCGTACTCTGACTTACTCTCGTCACTTCTTATTTCATGTGTTATTATTTCCAAACCCGATTGACTTTCTAGACTGGGTTGATTAATCTTTAAGCACGCCATATCATTAAGATCAGTTGCAAGAAGGCTGTTCAGAAAAGTAAAAAGAAGGAAAAAGATAAACAAAATTAGACGCGAAGGAACCACATTTCATTAATGGGAATTGTACAAAGGGAAAACAAACTGCAAACTTAAATCAAAAATGAACTAAAAACAAAGGGATTTTACTCCGGGACAAGCCCCCAATACAAAATTTCGAAAGAAAAACAATCCAAGGCAAACTACCAAGACTCCTTCCGGACAGGGAGAGGAGTAGCCTTCCAGTTATTCAGTTTTGCCTTTGGTCCCACAAATTGTATCTCGGCATGACTGGATCCTTCACCATCTTCGAGCATACATACATCCGTGAATAGGTTTTCGAACTTCCTGAAGAACTCTTCGTCTGGCCTGACCGTAGGACCGGGAATCTTTGGCGCTGGATGTCCTCTTGCTCCGGACCTGACAAAAGATTGGGAAAGGCGTGGAACAGGCTTTGGGAGCACCCATGTTTTCTGCTTACTCCTCTTTGCTCGCCGGATGTCCTCCGAGGTTGGCTGGAATCCCAAGCCGAAGGTTCCCAAGTTTTCGACCACCGATACCGGTCGTATGATTCCTTGCAGAGATGCACCTAGACCTTTACCGGGTATGAAACCATGTCTCAACATTTCGTGCGCCACCATGACATCCGCAGTAATTGTTCTGTCGCCGGGGATGCATTCCCCTTCCGAAACTCGGTGGGCGGACACCACATCGCAGACCTGATATACCCACGGCCCAACATCTTCTTCTGTTTCAACAAAGGGAATGATGGTGCCTGATTGTGGATCGTTCTCTCCATGGACGACGATCTCCTGCTGGTCCCATTCAAACTTGACGAGCTGGTGTAAGCTGGATGGAACTGCTCTTGCGGCATGAATCCATGGTCGCCCTATTAGGAGGTTATATGACACCACCATGTCCAGCACCTGGAATTCCATGGTGAACTCCACTGGTCCAATTGTCAAGACTAGCACTATGTCACCAACCGATGCTTTGCCTCCTCCGTCGAACCCTCGAACACATACGCTATTCTTGCGTACCCCGCCGATGTCTACTTTCAATTTGCCCAGTGTGGAGAGAGGACAAATGTTAGCACTGGACCCATTATCGACCAAGACTTTGGTGACCACCGCCTCTTCACACTTCACCGTAAGATATAAAGCCCTGTTGTGCTCAGTGCCTTCCTCATGCAACTCGTCATCGGTGAAGGTGATCCGATTTGCTTCGAAGATCCGATTGGTGATCTTCTCCAAATGGCTTACTGAGATTTTATCCGGTACATGTGCCTCATTCAGGACTTTCATCAATGCTTGCCGATGTTCTTCAGAATGTATCAGCAAGGATAGCAATGATATTTGCGCCGGAGTCTTCTTCAACTGCTCTAAGACGGAGTAGTCGTGCAGCTTCATCTTTTTCAAGAATTCTTCCGCTTCTTCATCAGTGACCGGCTTTTTCAATACTGCCGGAGTGGTCTTCCTCAATTCCGCAGGGGCAAAACATCTCCCCGAGCGGGTCAACCCTTGGGCTTCACAAACTTCCTCTTTCACCTCCTTTCCTCTGTAGGTCGTTGTAATCCGAGCATAATTCCATGGGACAGCCCGGCTATCAGTTACTGGCAACTGTGTTGCCGACTGGATGATGAAAGGATCCATTCGAACGCCTGCTACTGTCAAGATGGGCTTGATTGCTGCCCCTGGTACAACTATCTTGGCCGGCTTCACCGGTACTTTGTTCACACTTTCCTTTCCTGCTTCCGACTCTCCTGGTATGTCCTTCTTGCAACTGGGCGACTCATCAAAGCTTGGCCCTTTTCTCGTTCCCGCCCCGCTAGACTTAATCATCATTACAGTCTGAGAGGCTTTCTCCTTTCCTTCCTCCGCCCGTACCAACTCGATCATATTGGTCTCACGATGAGTTGGAAGCGGGTTTTGGTTGATGTTGGGCTCTGTTGGAGTCTGGACCTCAATCCTGCGAGTGTCAATGAGCTCCTGGATGGCCGTCTTTAGCCTCCAACACTTTTCTGTATCGTGCCCCGGACATCCCGAGCAGGTAGGCACAATTTACTGAATGGTCCAGGTTCTTCGGGAGGGGGTTTGGTAGCTTAGCTTCAACCGGATTTAGCAACCCTACTTGCTTCAACCGGTGGAACGGACTGGTGTAAGACTCTCCTAAGGGAGTGAAAGTCTTTGGCCTCGGCGCCCTGTCGCCTCTGAATGCCTGGTTTGGACGGAAATTCGCGCCCGAGGGGTTTCTGTAAGCTCTTGGGGGTGGGTGATTGTTCTGGGGGTTTGGTGCACGCCACGGTGCATGAACGGGAGGTGCAGAATAGGACTGTGCATGGTGGACAGTAAAATGAGGATCAGGTGCGGGATAGTAATGTTGCGGGTAGCTATATGGGTTGTGGGAGTAATTTTGGTGGTGAGGTTGGGGTGGGCTATATTGGGGTGCGGGGCCTCTATTTTTGAACCATGCCCCGGACTCGACGGCCGCAACTTCCTCTCTCCTCTTCTTCCCCAGTACTCCTCCAGTACCGCTTTGGATAGCCTGAGTGGTGGCTTTCAGTGCTGAGTAACTCATGATCTTGTTGGCCTTCAAACCTTCCTCGATCATACCCCCCATTTTTATCACCTCAGTGAATGATTTGCCTACGGACGTTACCAGATGTCCGAAGTAGGTGGGCTCTAATGTCTGCAAGAAGTAGTCCACCATCTCGCTCTCTCTCATCGGCGGATCTACCCTGGCCGCCTGTTCCCTCCATCGGAAACCAAATTCCTTGAAGCTTTCAGCAAGCTTCTTCTCTAATTTTAGCAATGATAGGCGGTCGGGATTATCTCAAGATTGTACTGGAACTGGCCGATAAAAGCTTGAGCCAAATCATCCCACGTAAACCATCTACTGGGATCCTGTCTAGTGTACCACTCCAGCGCAGATCCTCCCAGACTCTGGCCGAAGTAAGCTATCAGAAGCTCGTCCCGTCCTCCGGCCCCTCTCATTTTACTGCAGAACCCTCGGAGGTGGGCTACCGGGTCGCCATGCCCCTCGTATAGGTCGAATTTGGGCATTTTAAACCCTGCTGGCAACTGGACGTCCGGAAATGGACATAGATCTTTATAGGCGACGCCGACCTGGTTGCCCAAACCGTGCATGTTCCTGAAGGACTGCTCCAGGCTTTTAACTTTTCCGATAACTTCCTCGTGTTCCGAACTTTGGAAGTGTTTTTCCGGTTCGGCCGGATTATCCCAGTGAGGTGTACGTGATTGTGGTTCAGGAGCCCTAAAAGTAGGCTCGGGGGATAGTAAGAGTTGTCATGGATCCGAACATATGGCTCGCCGGCCGGCCTTTGCAGAGGAGCAGGTGGAGGTGCCACGAAAACAGGGGTGACTGGAGGAGGATTTGGTTTGGCTGGTGGAATGTGGGTGGCATATGGGTTTTCCCCCTGAAAGTATGGATAGCTTGGGGCGCTTGTTGAAGGATCGATGGGCGGATGTTCCGGAGCTGAGGCGAGAGTAGGGCGGTTTGGTGAAGACTGTTCCCTGGCCCAGGCCAGGTGCATCTCTGTTATCTGTTGTTTTAACCGGTCTACCTCTTCTTTCATGACTTGCAGCTCGGATTTCTCTTCCTCGAGACTCTTGCCAGAACTCGACATGCTTACTGTAACTGGTCCTTTGGATCTAGTACGGTAGTGATGACTGGCCAGTATATTCTGCCAAACCAACTGCTAAACTTTC
The DNA here is from genome assembly GCA_032618575.1 of Nicotiana noctiflora. Classification (NCBI taxonomy): domain Eukaryota; kingdom Viridiplantae; phylum Streptophyta; class Magnoliopsida; order Solanales; family Solanaceae; genus Nicotiana; species Nicotiana noctiflora. The sequence continues at coordinate 12,779 of JASVEL010006155.1, read as the reverse complement.
TGGAATACGCAACAAACTTGTTAGTTCACCGAGTTTGACGGATATGTTATAGCACGTTGGATGCAATGCACCTAACCAAATAACCCTTTCTACGTGTACTCTTTAACATGCGTCATTCCGGCCCTTTTTCTTTTTCTTTCTTTTTCTTCTTTTTTTTTTTTTTTTTTTTTCTTTTTCGACTATCTTTGCAAGCCTTTATTGTTATTTAACCTATGGATTCTTTTTCTTTCTTTAGTGGTGGTCGAATCTTATGTGGATTGCCTACGTATCACGACCCCGCGTGAATCAGACCGAGCGTAGTTCTGGCAACAAGATTGTGGCAAAATTCAGTAACTTTTATATCAAATAAAACCGTGTAGTTACAAAACGCGTCTTACAAAAATCAGCAAAACAAAAGAAAATGCTTGACTTGGGAAAGTAAAGATAAAAATGCCAACTAGCTTGACTCAACATTTCAAAATACATTTTCAATCAAAAATCTAATGCCCTAAAACTCCTGGGGGCCTGCGAGGCATCATTCGGCCTTGCCGCAAGCCTCGGTGTGAGGTCCTTGTGCAGTTCCCTCAACTCTTCCATGATCCGATGAACATAACCCATAATTGAAGCGAAAAGGTCGGCGCGGGGCATTCGTTCACAAGCTAGGCACTTCATGGTGACATAGTGCCCGATTTCTCCAATTCTATCCTTGATCATGTCCCTTTCTCCGAGTAGCCGCTCTATTTGCTGGTTTTTCGCCCCCAATCTTCGAGCATTGTTGGTGACTTGATCTAGGAGCCTATCCACTTGTCCTTGCAGTCGGGCCATCAAATTGTGGCAGCGGTCGAGGTCTACTCTGGCATCTTGGGCTTGCTTGAAAACCCGCTCCCTAAGGACAACATTTGCTTCCCTCAGGCTAGTGATGATATCGGTGTAATCTTCTTCCACCCGCTTTAGGTGAAGTGCATGTTGATGTGCCTCCTTTTTCCAGCTAGCACGGATCCTCGTTATTTGGGCTTTTGACTCGTCCAATTCTCTTTGGATGTCGGTGACTTGGCTTCTCAAACCCCTTATCAATTTTTCGTCGGCCCGACTCCTCGACCGTCTGTCAGCATCTCTTTTCATTTGCTGGATTTGAGCTCTCAAGAAGTCATTTTCTTGTGCCAACTTCTTTTTGTCTCCTTCGTCGGTGGCAGCTTGCATGTTCTTCTCGAACTGAAGGTCCCGGACCCGCTGTTCTATCCTGCCAATCTTCGTCCTGTACCCCTCCTCCTTTGCTAACCAATCCCATTGTTCCCGTGAATCTTCCGTGAATTGTTGGACATGGGCTCTTTTAGAACATTTCCGACGAATCTGAAATCTTTTCCCGAACCACACGTTGTACTTTGGGTCCACCTCTCCCTTAGATAGCTCCCGGACCATGGTTTTAGGCTCAAGGAACCGACACTCGTGCCACAGCCTTCTAACCTTCTCTTCGGGGAAGACAACTCCCGGGCTCAACTCAATGGCATACTTCCTTAGGTCTTGATCGGTAGGAATAACCTGAAACCTTCCTAGTTGACGTAATACACGGTGAGGGACATATGGTTGAACACTGCGGATCCCCATCAGAAGGATATAACACTCCTCGGCCGCCATATATATTACTTCAGTATCGGGTAACCACCCGAATGCCCATTCAATCTGATCGGCTTCTATTGAGCTCAGTCGTGCAAGCCATGCCTCGACGCCTTCAGGGAATACAGCACCCATCATCCGTTCTTCGAAACCCCTGATACAGTTTTTTCCGGTCAACCCATGGTTCATGTATCGTGTTCGGTGATGGAGGTGTTCTTGCATCCATAGTTGAAGTAACAGATTGCAACCTTGGAAGAAATTGCCCCCTTCTCGGCATACAGTCAAGGCTCGATAGATCTCGGACAAAACCAAAGGGACCACCGTGCTGGTAGCCTTTTTGATTGCAACATCGGCTATTCCTACCAGACTTATCTCTATTTTCTTATCTTCGCGCGGACAAATCACAATCCCCAAGAATGTCGTTATGAATGCTAGAATTCGTCTGGCCTCCCACTTGGTTCTATTCCCTGCGTGAGTCAGCCCAAGGTTTGACTCTTCAAAACCCCGAGGAGTGCCGTACCGTTGATATAAGAATTGGAGGTCGCAACACCCTTTCAACAGATCATCATTTTTCACCTTCCGACTAATGCTCAGCAGATCCAGAAACCCATGTGGAGATACCGGTCTTGGTGAGAGCAGGTATTGCCCTCTTAATTTCCCATTAAGTCCCGCATAGCCCGCAATTTCCTCTAATGTGGGCGTCAATTCAAAGTCAACAAAACGGAACACATTGCGGGTCGGATCCCAGAAAGATACCAGTGCCTTGATGATGTCCTCCCTTGGCTCGATATTCAACAGATCAACCAAACCTCCCAAAATTCTCCCTACGACCTTTTTGCTACTGTCTTCCAAATCGTTCCACCATATACGGAGCTGCTGAGGGACCTCACTAAAGATTGAAAATGATTTATTCTGATTCGTGCTCATCCCGCACATTTATTAAGGTGATTTAAATAAGAAAACAACTTTGTTTTGCTAAAAATAAAAAAAAATCAGTTTTAATTAGTTTTCAATCACGGCCTTTCAACGTCTCGTGGACGAAGGCTTTTAAGGCTGTGGGGTAAATTGATCGAAATCAAAATTGACCCAAAGGTGGCCGTTTATACGAAATTAGCCTTCCGGCGTCCCTTTCGGGAACATTCGGCTATTTTTTAAAAACAGCGTCACCGACTTATTTAGTACAAAAGTTAGTTTTGATTTTTCGGCCATTTTTTCAAAAGGTGAAGTTGGACCTGATGGAGGTTGCCTACGTATCTCACATCCAATGAGAATCAAACCCACGTAGTTCGGTTTTGACGAAACAAACGACATTATTTATTCATTTTACTAAAGGAAAACAAATAAGCTATTTCTATCTTAAGAACAAAACACATTTTTTTCTTTTTTTTTTTTTTTTTTTTTTTTTTTTTTTTTTTTTTTTGCATGCAAGTCTATAACAGATAAATGCGTAAGACAAACAGGATGCAGCAGGATAGTCTGTTCATTTCAGGTCACCTGTCCTAGACGGACCCAACCCCTGTGTTGAGTCCCCTAAGCCAAAATGCGACATGATGCAAATAAACGTTTCCTACTAGGGATCCGGCATGAAGCTTTGTTATTCTAGGTTTAAAAACCTGGGTTTATTTGTTCTAGACTTGGCTTACCCGAGCGGACAGCTCGAGCCGAGGAGGAGGCAACAACCCGGGAATACAGAAGCTTCACCGGTTTTGCAACTTATCCAAACCTCGTTCTAAAATGGGAATTAGACACTATACAGAAAAGAAGTCACACGAAGTGCACCCTTCTTCATGATTTAGAAGACTCAGAGAGGAGATTGGTTCCGGCACAATTTATATGTACAGTTCACAAAATATCAAAGCAGTAAAAACAACATTTGCACATTGATGCCAACATGTAAAAGAATCGGATAATAAAATATGCCAAATACAACAGTTATTCCGAGCTCGAATTCTAAAGATCTCCCCAGCAGAGTCGCCAGAGCTGTCACACCTCTTTTTACCGCACCCGCGAGGATGCAAAGAGTTTTTCCAATTAAAGGACAATCGAGATGGGATTTATTTTAATTATTTCAGAGTCGCCACTTGGGAGATTTATGGTGTCCCAAGTCACCGGTTAAATCCCGAATCGAGGAAAAGAATGACTCTATTTAACAGTCCGCGAACCAGAAATCCGGATAAGGAATTCTATTAACCCGGGAGAAGGTATTAGGCATTCCCGAATTCCGTGGTTCTAGCACGGTCGCTCAACCGTCGTGTTTGGCTTATCTATCTGGCTTTTACAATTATGTACTTAGTGCAAGTTAATATCCCTTTACCGCTTTTATTATTGGTTATGATTTACGAAAGAGAAAGTTGCTTAAAAATATGCTTTCGAATCACGTCACATGAAATGCACCCGGATCCTCGACATATTCTTATTCAACATTTCGGGGTTTGGATTCGGGTCGCATGAAATGCACACTCGTATTTAAGAAGATAGAACTAAAATATGCGCCCGGATCGACTACTTATTTACACTGTTGCGAAGGGCGTGATATTCGTTAAGAAACGACGCATCTCAAAATCTAAGTATTTTATATGTACATTTATGAAGGCTGTGCGATTAGTGTAACTATTGGGCGAGGCGCACCTTTGATTCCAATCCAAAGCGAACTACATCCCACTGTATTTTACTTAAGAGTTGATTCCAAATTATTTAAAACTTGCTACGAACCACACCACATGAAATGCGCCTGTGGTTCCTGACACGCTTTGTTTACTCTTGCCCAAAATTGGGGTCGGGTCACATGAAATGCGCCCCCGACTCTTTTTAATCTAATTAGGTCATTCCGTTGAGTAACAACTCCCTAGCTAATCTTGCTTTTAGCATAAGGTCTAACGTTAACAGATTTGGAGATTACACACACGTGCAGAGAAGATTGAATAGAGATACAACAGACTAATTCAGGTTTACGTGCTTATCTAACGACAGTGTATCTTTGGCCTAGCTACACTTTTCCATAACCAAGACTAGCAATACAAGCTTAATTGGAGAATAACAGAATGTAGTTAAACATAAGAACTTTAGACGACTACATGTTTCAATAGACTTTATGCATAAGCTTCAAACTTCATTCTTTTCGAACCAAGGAACTACAATAACAGAGGTGTGTACCTGGAATGCGGAAGAATAAGGAAGAGTGAGCAATGGCAATGCAGCAACAGTAACAGGAAACAGTAACAGCAACAGTAAACCAGTAACAACCAATAGACCAGCAATCAAATAGACCAATAGCCAATAACAAACAATGGAAGCAATCCAATGGCAATTACAGCCAAGTAGCACAGCAACAAACAACCAAGAAGAACAATACTGGACCAGCCTCAACAACACTGAACCAGCACAATGTTGGACCAAGCAGCAACAAACAGACCCAACAGCAACAAAATAATGAAACAACAGCAACAACCAACCCAGGCAGCAACACTATAGACCAGCCAGCAACCAACAATGGAACAACAACACCAATCAACCCAGGCAGCAACACAACATACCAGCCAGCAACACAAACGACCAAGAGCAACAACACTACTGACCAACAGCACCAAATGAACACCACATCAACAACAATGGACCAGTTAAAACAGTAGCATAGCCACAACACTGGACCAGCAGCCACACAGACACAAACACCACAACAACAATGGCCAAACACTCAACCACTGAAGCAAACAATCGAAGCAGTGACCACAAATCCAATGAAACAGTAGCCTTTCTCTCTGTATCTTTCTATACGTGTATCGAAATGTATGCTCGCTGTCTATTTTCTCCCTAAGTACTCTCTCTAGCTATGACTGTGTTCTCTCCAGGTATGCCTGTTATCACTGTCTATCTTCTCTCTAGTTACTCTCAGGTATTCTCCAATTCTCCTATTCTGACTGTCCCCCTGCTCTCCCGTTAGCCCCTTATACTTATAGTTAGAAGAACTCCTAAAAACCAGAAGACTCAGAAACTCCCCTCTGCCCATCCCTATTCCCTGAACCCCACTATCTACTGTCCAATGTATGGACTCAAGCATTAAACAATGCTGGTGGCAGGAACCTCAGTGGGATGCCCTGCTGTGCAGGTTCCACTAGCCCTTGTATGGGTATGTGATTTAAAAATTAACCTATTAACTATAACCACTTAACCCCCTCTAATCTGAATCAAACAGTAACAAGCCCCTACACTAATGAATTGCATACAGGCAGATTCAGGGATCAATACTACGAACTAATTCCTTGACGACTTTAATCACATTGCACCTATGATTCATCTTAACTACTGAAAACAGAGGGAATTGGCCAAATAAAAGGCCTCAAATGAGGAGAACGGACCAACGGATATGAGAAATTAAAAGCATGAGAACTGAGAACTGAAACAATGAATAAAACAAACACACATATTCACACAATCGAATTAAATCGACCAAAGAAGAAATGAATACCTCGTAAGAAATCTGCCGACCCAAGCTTCGAACTAAGATTTGGAATTATTGAAGCCAAACGGGCTTTAATCAAGATGTTCTCGATTGAGAACATCTAGACTAAAGTCCCTTGGACTTCAATTACGGCTAACCCGGCTCGAATTGGGTTTCTTCAAAAACTAGGGTTCTTGGGCTCGGATTTGGGGCTTTTGCATTTCTGGTTAGATTCGAGGTAAACGAAAGCCGGCGGGGGTACGAGGGAGGCCATGTGAGGGTTTGGGGTAAGTTTGGGGTGATTTGGCATTGGTTCGAATTTGACTCGAATCTTCAAATGAAGATTCGAGGAGCTCCGGAGTGATTCGAGGTTAGCGGAGGCCGGGTTCGTAACGGGTGAGGTGAGGGGAAGATTTTGGCATTGGTTTGGTGGCCGTTGGCCTACCGGAACCGCCGTGAGGCGATTTCCGGCAGGCGGGGCACGGCGGCGTTACGCTGGGGTCTGAGCGCTCCTGAGGGAGATGAAGGGAGAGGGGGGGGTCTGGCTTGGGGGGCGGGGTATGGAATGAGCCTTATATACGAGATATGAGATTGAATCCTGATCGTTGGATCATTTACGATCAACGATCAGGATCCCCTCACTTAAACCAAACGACGTCGTTTGGTTAAGTCATAGTCTGAGTGTATATTGGAATTAAAAGATTAATCTGGGCCGTTGGATAATAAAATCCAACGGTCCAGATCAAGCGTTACCCAGGCTGAAGCTTGGACGGGTATTTGGGCTGGATTAGAGGAAATTCGTTTGGGCCTGGTTTTTAGACTAAGTTTTGGCCCAGATCGGATCTTCATGATGTACTATATGTGTATGTGTATATATATATATATATATATGTATATATACATATATATATATATATACACACATATGTATATATACTAACCTATAACACCACTATTTTTACTATAATTAACGTACATAATTACATATCACCTAAAAATGTAAATCACATGACTTCGATATCAAACACTAAAAATGCAAAACCTAGCATATATTTTTTGTATTTTTAATTTAAATAAATAAACGTGCACACAAAAAGATAAAATAACACAAAATCACAAAAATCATGCCCAACACGAAACTATTTTTATTTTTGAATTTTCTGGGAGTACTTCTCAAGTAAAGCCTTTCCCGCAGTTCATTGTTACCATCAACCATGTTCTCGAACAAGACCACGAAATCTGCCACTGCCCATCGTGTCTCCGTAACGAACCTGCTCTAGCTCTAATACCAGCTGTCACATGTGTGTTTTGTGTCACACAAAAACTGCCCGCGCGATAGCTAAGTCTCGACTTGACTTCAGCCTGCTCCAACACTCGGCCAAAATTCTGTAACTTTGGACGTAGATTAATTTAGGCAGCTTTTCAACGTAGTAAATTAGGACTGATTTTAGGCAACAAAAATATAGTGAAGGGACGGAAAATTAAAGTGAACAAAAGGCACAATATACAGGAAACTATTTTCCTAACTTTATATTTAACTCGAGAATACAAAGAAAACTCAAATTCAAAGTACATCCGCGTACAAAAAGGATCATTCTTGACCCTCACAAGATTACTCTTAGCCTTAGGTTGTTTTCACTCTTGAAAACCAGATTTAGGACTCCTTCCTAACTCAATTATGCACTCTACACGTTTTTCACGCATCCCTCCAAAGGAAAAGGGTTTTGCCCATTTATAATACATACCAGCCTCATTTACACTATAGTTGCCTATTTTTAGGCTTAGGCACTTGCCAATTCAGCCCACTACTTTAGCTAGTGTAGCTGACAACCCCAACTACTAGGATCATGTAAATCATGCTAAAGAATATTGGGATCATGGCCCCAAAACGTGCTAACACTCCTGCCAGCTTTTTGGACAAAGCTCAATTGCTACCCATATGTACAGCATGTGTCGTAACCGCCATTGACTTTGTCAGTCCAAGACTTGCTGCCCAATTTCGTGCCTTGGCTTGGACCAGGCGCCAATGCCTTGCATATGATTCTCTTGTATGGATGAGATTATGGCACGTGAGTTGTCCGTGCGATTGATATTTTTATGGAACGATGGTTTATGTCGTGCGATTATTGTGAGATTGATATTATTATGGCACGGTGGCTTATGTTGTCTGATTATTGTGATATTGATCTGTTATAGCACGATGATTTTCCATGTTGGCGCTTGGATATGAATTCGTCTCTTCGGAGTCAGGTGATCATCACCTATGTTACATTGGGCCTGTGAGCATAGGTAATACGCCTTGTTGGACCACATGGGATGTGCTGGATACTGGTTTTGATTTATTCTTGAGCATGCATTGACATTCTAGACTCATGTAAAAGTATTCATGTCTATCATCGACATACGCGCATTCATGCATTTTACACATGCATGAGGCTTGTTAGTAGATTATGGGATACTTGGAGATTGTCGGACTGATGTACAATCATCACACATAGACATCTTAGACTCATGTAGTAGCATTCGTATAAATGCTAGTATATGAGAATTTGAGAATTGATGTGAAATTGGGTCATATCAATACACTCTACATTCATGTCGAATTATTCGAGTAAAAGCTATATTGGGTGCAAATCTCCTTTATATGCGTATTTGGTGCATTTGTATACTTTGACCTGGTACTTAGAAAAGCATGTTTATTAGTTTTTTCCTGATTGTGCACTTTATTTTTGATATCCTTTGTTTCTTGGCTATTTTTCTATTATTATAATGCCTATGAGTGGGTTATATAAAGTGGGTATCTTTTGACTAAGCCTCACCACTATTTTGTTAGGATTAGTACTGTACTAACCGAATCCATGAGGTGGGATGTACTTGTAGAAAGCTAACATTGAAGATGTACAAACATTCCAGTTACAAGCTACCATTTTGTTGACTTGTATTTCTGTTTATGCATATTCCAAACAGCTGATGTATTTTCTTCACACCAACGTTGTACTTCTTAATTGGCTTACCTAACAGGTTGAATTAAATGCCACACAACTTCGTGGAATTTGGATCCTGACAAACGATGATGCAGGAAGTTCCGTCACAACCAGAGGGGATCAATGGGAAATTCTGATAATGACAAATCTCAAAGCCAGCTTTTTACGTTGTTCCTTAAAATCAAGCTATACATGTAACCCCTATAATCAGGATATAATCAATGTATATGAATTGGACTACCAGCATGCCGAAAAGTTTGCCAAAATCCTGAACCTCTACAATGATAAAAGTCTGATATCATAGAAGTCGGTGCTGAAGAAAGCAATGCTTTGGGAAGGCTCATCATGTAGAAGTTTCACGATAATCACTAAATGATAAGTCTCTATAACGGAAGCTCCCTATAGAAGCTTATCCAATTGAGCTTCCAAATCCTGCATCGAGACCATCTTGACAAGGTCTCTATCCTCTGGTGTATATTCTTTTTTCAGAAGGGATAGCACTTGAACGTGTGCTTCCAATATATTAGTCCTGCACAGATATGAAAAAGGATTTAGGGGTTCAGAATCCTTTCAATGATACAAAGTACAAAATAAGAAACTGCATTTTTGTTACATTTTTTGCAATACAATCCATATGGCCTTATTCTCAGAATTTAAAATAATGCGTGTTTGTTTTTATAATTCTGTAATAATTGGATATTTCTTGTAGAAAGCCATCATTTTCAGCTAAAGCTTCTGTGCACAGGCTGTATTTTTTGTGACCATAAAATACATATTGAAAAGGAAACCATAGACTGGAATTTCAACAAGTCTCTCTTTAGGGAAGAATTTTTCAGCAAGAAGCTCATGCTGGGAATGAACATCAGAAAGGAGAATTGCTTTTTTTCATGTCGGAAAGCATGAATTTATCAATCTGATTTTGCAAACTTAAACCCTACTCAGAGAACACATACACACACAAAGAGGGGACAGGATTGGAAGAAGATAAAGAAAGTTCAACCCAATTGAAAAGGGGGAAGCAAAAAAGAATACAGACGCTCTCAATTCGATTTCCACTAAAGTGTCAAGATTTACAAGGTTAGCGGATTAAACAAGTTTTGTTATAGATGTAACTGCACAAGAGATCTTACTTAATGGGTTTGAAAAGTATAGCACGTGTCGATGAATTCTGCAGATAGAGCTTCATTTTGGCCAATATCCTAGGCAAATCTTCATTTATTGCTGTGCTGACCTGTGTCAAATAAATGGATCAGCATGTTTATTGAAAAAGAAGGGAAATCTGATTGAATAACAAAAATCAACAGGCATGATGCTTGCTGATTAGAAAAAATCAGTAGGAAGTTGACTTGTTTGGTTATGTTGGGTGATTCAGGCACTTGTGTAAAACAGTGTCAATGACTTTTCTTTAATTCAACAAAAGATAAGGCAAAAGTCTATCTGTTTACCTTCTGAAGAAGCTCAGCAATCTTTTCTGGTGAAGCAAAAGCATGATCCTTGAGTGGCTTTGCAATCCCAGACACCGGTTTTTGATTTTGACTACCAGATAATGCAACTTTAACAGCTGTAACCTTCAGACATTTCATACCGAATAGTTAAAATCTTAAGAAGATTCATAAGGAAATGAACACTATCTTTGCGACCAGAAAAAGGGAAATGAACGATCTGCTAGGTCGTAAATATATCAGATTTTGACTTTAACCGCTTTGGTTCACGACCGGTTCAAACCTCTGACTATGGGTCCTACTACTATTTCTGATCCTACCCATTTTTAGAAAGACCCAATCATGCAAGTTTTCAAGAATTTCTTCAATGTGCTCATCTGACCGTATGAAATGAGCTCAAGCATCTTAGGTTTTAGAGAAAAGTAGGATGTAGGAACTCTTCTCACTACACATTTTGGACCGTCTACTTTATATCATTTAACACGTTCATCATGTTTGTAGGGTTAGAAGTTCAATTCAAGATAGCACTTTGAAAAGATTTAACAAGATTTGAAGGCTTTCATCTTTTGATCAAATTCTTCTCATTTACAAACAGCTCTTAAACTTCTCCAGATAATTATAAATCTTCTTTTCTTTCTGGAGAAAGCGAGATGTAATCACAAACAACACTAATTCAAAGTAATCAAATTTTCACTAGTTTGATACTTTTCAAATAAATTTTGCTCATAGGCAGTTAGGGCATTTAGAGATTCCCTTTACACTTCGAAAATATACATAACTTACTGGCCATACTAGTGGTTGAGGGAGTTTTCTCCATACCATTAGGTCAAGAGTTCAAGGCTGGTACGTAGCAAACAAGAAAAGAAAAGAAAATATACATAACTTCTACTACTTTTTATTTCTGAGTGCATAATATCGGCATGAAATGAGTTTAAATGGAATAACATAGTTAGTGGAGATTCACCCCGACTTGTTTGGGACCCGACTTGTTTGGGACTAAGGCATAGTAGTTGTTGCAGTTAGGGCATGCAATTGGGACTGATATTAGTAAAATTACACTTTTCTCCTCTGTATTAGCTATTAGGAAGGTAAAAAGAACATGGAGAGAGACAGTCCATCCACGACACATAATCTTTCTAAGTTTGACCCCTCTGTCCTACCCCCAGCAGCCTGGAGGCAGTTAACTGGACAAAGTGTTGCGTTTTCTTATAAAACCGCCTACAAAGCTACAACTGTTTCAAATGGAAGTTATAAAACAAAAAAGAGACAAGTAATATGTCTCAAACTCTAGTTTCAAAGGTATTGACAGCTGGTAAGTTTCTATATCAAAATAAATCACAAAAAGATGCAGGTACATAAATCTATACTATATTAAAAGTACGAAAACTCTTAGCAAAATATCGTTCGTCTTTATTACCCTTTTAAAATAGAATTCATACTAGACAAAATTGTCATTTTATTATTATTCCTAAAATTTAGGATTTCAAAATTAACTAATAATTTTTACTATCAAATGTTTCCTTATTTAAATACAATTTCAAGATTTTAAAAACATTTCCTTCTTTGAATACAATTTCAACATTTTGAAAAGGCATAAGAGCAATATATTTTAACTAATTTAGATGCCTTTAATAAAGACATCGGAATTCAATTGCTACATTAAGTTTTACTAATTAACTATCACTATTTAAATATTTGCTTCCAAGGCCTAATATTTAGGATTACTTATTCTTTTCCTACATAAAAAGGAATCTTTCCAAGCATAAAAAGGTAACGTTGTGTTGGCCACTTTCTTTTTTAACCGCCTATATTTATTTTAATTTTTTAAATACAAATTAAATTTGACAAATTTTATATAACTTCTTAATAATCGTGTTAGTTATAAGATGGTGATCATAACTAAATTTAGTAGCATTGTTGCAAGAAGATCAAAATAAGATCTCCGTTCTTTATATCCAGTTAATGATATTAAGGATATTATAACTAATGACCTTGAATTGGACGTGATTTTTGATAATTTGTCGTTATTTTTAATTGAGCGGCGGAGTTTTGCTGCTTAGCTACATAATTTTTATGTCACGGTTTTTGTTTTAGTTGACCTGTCTAGAATGCACAGTACCTAAAACAATTATTTTAATACAATGTTAAAATAAAAGAGGCGGATACATGATAGATCACGTATCTGAATTGCTTCCATGCTTAGCTAGGTCATTGTTATTTTTTAACTAAATAGAATCAATATATGTCATTTCAAGAGCTTATATTTTTTAAATTTTATTTTATAACTCAAATATATTATTTAATATTATTTATTAGATTTTT
>JASVEL010006154.1:0-101212 GCA_032618575.1 Nicotiana noctiflora | reverse complement strand
TATATTCATATATATTAACACTAGTTAGATAGAAATGCATGAAAAAAGTTAAAAGTATACAAGGAGGAGGCAGCTTCTGAGCACTTGAAAGTTAATGAGAACTCGATTAAATATCTATAACTAGTGCAATGATTACATTTACAATGAAAGAGATACGTGGGACGGAGAAAACGTTCTTTTATCTGGCGAAGAAAATGTATTCTGCCAGAAATCATTAATTATTGAAAGAGCAAAGTTGAAAATGATGAAAGACTGCTTCTGCAAATAAAGAAAAAAAAGACATAAATGGAACACATAACTAACCTTTGTCACGAAAGAAAGCAATGGTTCCACGACCAACTTAGTCACTGACATAATGAACTCCTCACATGTAGCTTTCAGGCTTTTCTCCAGTTCCTGTATTTAAAGAAGTTTCTTTAACCATAAATTAAACTTCTAAAAAAATTGAATTCATCATTTATATAGCTATTTATTTGACCCTGCCCCAACTTTTTCCAAGGACAAGGGTTGATAATGTCATATCTTTCCATGAAATGCTGAAACCATTGTTTCATAGGAAAGAAAGAGGGCTAGAGAAGGTGATAATAATTGTTTGCACAGAAGAGTCAAACTAAATGCATGAAGATTAATCCTTCTTAATGAGATGAGAGGAAAAAATAACTACAATCCATATCCATCGATACAAAAAGTCACTCTTGTTTTAGCAGCACCAATACAACACTTGAGTGACCCGATAGCAAGCTACCGTAGAGGACTCTCCCCCTTAAAAATTTGAGCTACATCATGTGATCTGATGGCCCACATATCAGATATTAAACTGATAAGAACAAATACTACACTTGATCTTAGACAAAAGGCCAAGAAAGGTATATACTAAAAGTCACTCAAGTGAAAAGTGCTGAAAACTAACTGGACCATATACCTTCTTGGCATCAATTTGACTTTCCAATACTCTTGGAGATAAATTTCTGGCTAATGAAGTTGATCTTGACCAGTCAAAGATTGACGCCTGACCCCTTAGAATCCGCCTGAGATGCTCCTGGAAAATTATAACAAATATACAAGAAAGTTTCAGAATCTAACCGTCAGTCAAACATTAATCTAAAGCTAACAGATTGGTGCACATGTAGCATGAGAATTGAAGGCTTAAACTGATGGTCCATTCTGCTGCAGGATAGAAGACGGCGAATGGCTTTGAAAGGAGATTAGACAATCTTATTTTCTTTGATACCCGAGAAATCCCTGAGGGTCAGTGACGTAAGGTTTGAAGCTCGGTGGTTAATGGGCCTGCCCCTTTATCCTTCTCTACTTAAATATCAGGCTTTTGTTTGCTTTGCGGCAAGGTTTGAACCTGTGATGTGCGCCTAACCCATATCACGTGTTGCGCTTCTCCAATGGGCCAAAGCCCGCGGGGCAAGGAATAAGACAACATTTGCTGCTGTTAGGCTACAATGATCCATTCTCGGACATACTGGGATACCTTAACATGGACTCATGGAAGCCCTTGATGAGTTTCACAATAATGGGGGTTATGAAAGAGCATATCCCCTCTTCTTCGGTCTTCAAATTTCTTGATTCAGGAAGTTAAATGAGTTCAAGACCATCTTCGCGGAAAATTTATACACTTAATTTCCCGCTACTTTCACATTGTTCTTTTGCAAAGAATTGTGGCAGAGATCATTCAGCATCTTGGGTGCAGCAGTTGTCCCGCATTCTAAGCTTGTCCTTTGCATCAAGTTTTGGGTTTTGGTATATTCTAGCATGAGAAAACTTTGTGGAGACTATCAATATTCGGGGATTTTGTGATCCATTTGGCTTGAAAGAAATATGATAATATTCTTGACAAGAATATGTCTGCTTATGTATAGGACAGAACAACTCTTTTGGCACACCAGAGCAAGATCTTTACTCAAGCTAGAGTCATTTGGACTGTAGAGATTCTTTTTCTCAACTACCGTATTTTCAGGGAGATTGAAGGCATCTCTGTTTGGGACTGGCCTTATCCTACTACCATTTTATCTTCCCTATATGTGTACCTGAGAACTATTCATCTACAGCTCTGACATGGTATACATATAAGTACACCACTGTCTTCCCATGATCCTAGATAGGATCAGAATCTTATACATGGGATAGTTCGTCACTCGAGCATTTGTACCATCTGACTCAGCCAAAATTTGTGAAGGAAGCAATTTGTAGGTTTGACTCTTAAGGGTGTGCTTGGTATAACAGAAAATGTTTTCCGTGGAAAATGTTTTCTTGGAAAACTAGTAATCTTATTCATTTTCCGGCGTTTGGTACGCAAATTAAGGAAAATGACTTCTCAAGAGTATTCATAAATAATTAAGATATAATACATGAAGCCATAAACTTTCAAACCAACAACCTTCCGAATCCACAAATTTCATAAACTTTCGAACTGCTAAACTTCCGAAACTGCGGATTTCGAACCCATAAACTTCCAAACACATAAACCTCCAAACTCACCTTTAAACCAATAAAAAATATATTTATATTTAAAAAATATTTTTTTTTTTGGGGGGGGGGGGACCGGCAGAAAAATGAAAAAAGCAGAAATTTGAAATTACAAAAAAAAGAAAATCAAGGGAAAAGTTAACTCTAGTACACAAATGTGTCTGATACAGCATTCGTCCACGAGCAGTGTCACTCAGAGTTGCCAAGAGAATTAAATCAAGGAAGTGACTTGAAAAAGGAGATCAAATGCGTTAGTGTAATTCACTGAAGTCAACTTTGCATTATTTCTTATTTTCATAAGAGATGACTTCAGTCTAATATTGCATAGTGGTACGAGCAAACTCTGGTTTATAACAAAATAAAACAATTTAATAGCATTGTCTCTTTCATTCAAGATATTGAAATTATCAGAGGAAATGCATTTGCAGCAGAGAAGTGATGGAACCTGAAGAAACGAATACCAACAGAAATAGTAGATTCTCAATACTCACCAGTAAATGCGAAAAATCAAGCTCCTTGTGTGTGACTGAAAATTCTATGTCAAATGGGGCAATCTGGAAAGCATCTTAAGTTAGAAACCTGCAGTTATGCCAAGGAACTAGGAATTTCAAAAGCAAGTAAGAGAAACCTGCTCTCTAAGGATGAGTAGATGCTTTATCAAGAAAAGTTGTGCATCCATCGATGACGATCTTTTGCCAATAAGTTTGCTAGCTTTCTGGAGGAATTTAACGTTTAGCAATGACGAATACAGCATTACAAATTTCAACAGCATAATCAGCGGAACAGTCAAACACATGAACTTCAACAAAAGAAACTTACTTGGATGGATAAAGAGCAGAACTCTACAGCTTCCTGAGAAAGAAAAATAGGAATTAAGGATCCAGAAACATCTAACAAAAATTAGAAGGGGTAGTGGTAGCAAAAGTAACCGCTTACCTGGGCTAATCCAGTAAAAACGGCTGATTCTAGAGAACAGTACAGTTTTGACAGACATGAGATGGTTTTCTCCAATGGTGGATACCAGGTTCCGGAAACATCTGGATTTTGTTCAGTCTGCACCAAATTTAAAATAAGGAGAAGCAGAATAGCAAAAAAGTAAGGAGACACAGAATATAGTGCAAAATCGCAGAAAAGCATGTTTAATAGCAAAGAGACAGCGAAAGAATATCTGCAAAAAAACAATTTCAAGTTACATAAATCAACATAATTTCTTCTAAAACGTTTTTTTATGTATATGCCAAGAAGTTGATGGCAAAAATAGTTTAGTACATGCATGTATTAGGACTCCTAAGAGTCAAGCCTCCTCATATAAAGTAGCAACTCAAAATCAAGTAATAAAAATCCTGTTCTCATCACATCAAGATGCATAGTTACAATCATAGTTGAAATGCCCAGATCTTTGAGAAGGTTCCTTACCCAGACCCTGAAGCTATTCAACATAACCAACAAAAAGCTCTATACTAACATAAATCCTGAAGTCTCATCTTAAAATACAGAAAACAAATAATAAAGAAAATCATCTTAAATTACAAATTCCATGAACCTCTTATTTTCAATTTTCACACCTTGGAACTTCAATATATTTTGCTTCGCACTGTGCAGTAAAAGTCATAAAATAAAAATCACAGGTCAAGAACGGTTACCTCAGTCTTAAGCAAGATATTGATTAAAGAACCGTAATAGGAAAATATATCAAACTACAACCTCCATAAAAGAATGCAAACTTCTCCACCAAAAAATTACAAAGAAAAAAAGGATAAAGATAAAAATAAAAGCCATCCTAGCTCGTATTTCCCTTAAAGATATAGGTTACAGAAGTCAACTGAATACCTGTCACAGGATAAAGAGCTTGGCACTTACAGATGGTGAATTTAGTTCTGCTGACACAGATTGCTCCAACTTTTTAGGGTAATCCAAATCCTCGTCTGAAGGAAGGTAGTTTGCAATCTGAAAACAAAGCGGGGAAAGAAGGCATGATCACATTATTTGCAGACCAGTGGTTGCTTGTGAAGAAGTTCAATCATATTGAAAGCAAACATATATATGCACTTCTTAGTCCAGTTATCCCAGCTTATATGGCCTAATCTCCTTATCTTATCAATCCCTACTTATCATATTCCCCTAATAAAAAGTGTTTTCCATCTCCATTCAAATCTATTGAAACTCGTACCACAACTGTTTCAGTACGAACTAGTTGGCAACAGCTGTTAACCATGTTTCCCGTTTGAACTCATCTCAAGCTAACGTTATAAAACATTTGAAACTCATACCACTTCGCAATATTTAATTCAAAAAAACGGCGCACAGAGTAGAAATGGAAGTATGGCAGGAAAAAGGAAAAAGATTAGACTGGGAACCGAAGAAACTCCAAACAAATATTAAATACGACAGTAGCAAAAATAGGGAAAGCACGCAAATTTTCCTCATAACGATGAATAGGGCTCATTTTCCACAAATTTGTAATGAGTGAGTAATGACAAAGAATTGCAAGGCTTTCGCTGGGATCTTCTCTTATCTTTGGGGTTTTGGGTTGAATATTTCACTGTACACAGAATGTTTTGTGTCTTTGTACACTGTAACCTTGGTGTCTATTTATAAAGGCAGAATAGATAGATGGTTCCCTAAAGTTGCCCATTGTTTTCACTCAGCTTTGTACCTATTAGATGCTCCAACTTCACTCATTATGTGCCTCTCAAACACATAAAGTTAACATGGCCAAAAAGTGAGAAGCTCAAAATCGCATTTTTCTCTTAAACACGTGAGAAGCTCAAAATCCCATTTTTCTTTTTATTTTAATTTTTTTAAACTATTTTTACAGAACCACAATATACAATCCTACCGCTGTTGCTCCAGCACTGTCACCGCTACAAAAATCCTGCCACCATTTTGTTTAATCTTCTTCCGTCTTCAATTTTGTACTACTCCCAGATTGAGATTTTCAGTAATTACAAACTAATTTTCTGGAAGAGCAAGATAAAAAATGATATAGAAACAGACCAAATTAGTGACCTAGAAACGTGAATCTACCCAAATCAAGAAAATCCCTCATTTTCACTTATGGTCAAATTGTTCCAAGGTACTATTTATGACATCGATGGAAGATAGTGCAAATAACAACAACAACAACAACAACGACCCAGTAAAATCCCACTAGTGGGTCGGTGAAGGGTAGTGTGTACCCAACCTTACCCCTACCCCGACGGAGTAGAGAGGTTGTTCCCAAAAGACGCTCAGCTCAGGAAGACGGAAAGAGACAATATCAGTACCACCAATAGATACATGGGAAAAATAACAGCATCATGAAACCAGAAAATAGACGCAAAGCAAAAGCGATAGTCATTAAATAGACCCGGCACTATAAAAACGAAAGAGTAGTAAGATACAACATTAACCACTAGCAGTCTAAAGAAGAGGGCAATAAATTGAAAAGTAAAGCTATTGGACAACAGTATATACCATGAGATACAACTGCTTATGTTTGAGTATGAAGTATGAACAAATATTCCACTTTTAACCAAAATTTATGCACCAGGAAAAACCGACCAAATTTATCTAGTAACTTATTTTGCCACTATCCATCTATCAATGAGGGTGCTGGTTAAGTGGAGAAATCGAGAGGAAAAGAACAAGAAAGAGATTAAAGTAAGTGACAAAACTATAACAGCAAGTTTAGCATAATATGATCACATATCCAAGTACCACAAATAAGCTGCCATACAGCATTTAAATACAATGCCCAACCAATACTTTGAATAGTTACCTCATCACGGATATAGGTGCGAGCACGAAAAGTTAATCGCTCATGGACATCTGCTAGAATCCTGTCCAGAGTTGGACGCAGCCCAGCCAATGATTCACCCCGTCTGCTCAGTTGTTCTCCAAGAACTTCAACTTTAAGGATATCAACCAGTTCACAAAGAACATCCAGGTTTGTTTCGTGAATAAGTTTAGGGCGCAATGTATCATAAAGGAAAGTGCACCTGCAGTAGTAGGACCCAAAGGTTCAAATCGGAGGTAATCGTAAACCTTAAAGGTTCACATAAAGCTCAAGTTTAATGATCAAAAAAATAAAGCTCAAGTTCAAGCAGCTTCAGTGACATATAAATAATATAACAAGAAATCCTCGGGTCAATGCTTCATTAAACTGTTGTAACTGGACCAACCAAGAGATGGGTCAGGCTCAGGAGCACATGAATTTAGATGCTATGCATAGAAGATTATATCATGAGACTTGGGGACAATATCCTGAGACTTGCATCCTCAAACATTTTCAAAATTTCATGCCGAAAGGAAATGACAGTCCAAGTCCAGATGATACAAACTGGAGAAGTTTTTTTTTGGGATTTGAGGTTTACAAGGAACTTTCAGGACTGGGAAGTAGCAGAATTCCAAAGCCTAGTTGAATTGCTTCACACACAAGGAACACCATAAGCTAACCACGACGTATGGAAGTGCGGGGCAGAAAATAACAGGGTATTTTCTGTTAAATCATTTTATCAGAAGCTTCTGGTTAGGGAGGAGGTTGAATTTCCACATAGAATTCCATCCCTAAGGTTACAAGAAAGATATGCTTCTTAACTTGGTTAAACAGAAATATAGCTTGAGAATGCACGAGGCAGAGATATCTGATTGTGTATCTCTTGTTAATAGAAGGGAGCAAAGAAAAAAGTAAAGTTAGCAAGTGCAACCCATAACATGTTCCACTACTTTTTTATATAATGGTTAATTACATGTTCCACTACTTAAACTTACCAAGAATTAAAATCTGACATTAGATTAATTATCAATAACTGTAACTCTTTGCCATTGATATTATCTTATCACATTAACTTATCAAGAAAGACTTAAAAAATGATGAAGATTAAATCTAGGTCTAATTTCGGTGGATTAAAAAGAGAATGGCTTTGTTTCTCTCTGCCCCCACAATCAGGAAGAATGTACATATAAGTTAATGTAAAAATATCCAGAGAAGGAAAAAGGAAAATTTATGAACCAAAAGAAAGGGGCAGGTTTAAGGGATATCTCATATCCACCCACGGGAGAGTAATTTTAAATCTCAGTAAAGAGGTAATTCACATGTAGTAATTGATAGACTTTGGTTTCCTTACCCACCTACATGATTTTAAATTTCCAGGTACAGGAAACTGCTTCCCCACCTAACCGAGAAATCTCCGAAAGCCAGCCGGCATAGAGTTCGAAACTCGGTGAATAATCCCGAGCCCCTCTACCTTTTCTCCACTTAACAAATGTTTTCACACCTTTTGAGTTGAGGCTTATATTTGAAGGACCTGGTTTTGCTTTGGAGTAACTATAACTTTCACATGTGACCTCCACATATGTATCACGAAGACTTAAGGACACAAAAAAGCAGTTGAAGCAACCTACAAATCTAAACCAGATGAGAAATCTGTCACAGCTCTTTCTAAGGAACAGATAAGCATAGATTCCATTGAAGGCTTCAAGTTCCTAACTAGGAACTAATCTTGTGCTTGCAGTAAGATCTAAAGTGACGATCACTAAGCTATTGGGCAGCCTCATAGTTAACAGTGATTTTCATTACCGCACAAATAATGTGTCAGGAAACAATTACACCCACTTGATACCCAGAAGGTATGCCTGTATGCATTGATGTCAACTCTAGGCTAGGTAGGTCTTAGAACAGCACAAGTTACCAAAATGACAAAGCCTTACAGGCATAAACATTTTGCAATGTTGGCTCTCTTGCTTATAAGCACATGACAGCAATATAGACGGTCCACCCCCCCCCCCCGGCCCCGCCTCGCCCACCACAAACAAGACAAGAAAAAGAAAAAAGAAAAAGCGAATCAGAAAGAAGCTGGAAAGGAATGAAAGCAGCACAAACAGGTCCAAATGCAGAAAAAAACCCACAAGAGAACTTAGGCAACTCACAGAGGATCTACAAGAGGAGTCAAACTTGAAATGTCCTCTGAAGATGATGGAAAGAAGTGATTGAAGAGTTGATGCTCTAGCTGACACACCTGCATTAAGAAGTCAAAGATAAAGCATGGAGACTTGTTTATCTCACTTTTAGACTAATATTAAAATGTCCAAGTTAGAATTATGGAGATATATATATATATATATTTGGCCTTTTTAGTGCTAGCTGAAAGTGAAGTAGTGGCTTTTGTGCAACGTCGAAAGGGGGTCCTGATGTAGTGGGATCGTTTGGGTTGTTAGAACCTCTAGCAGATGGTTCGAAATTGATTCTATAAGAAGATATTTCACCAAGTAGTGCTAATTTCTCCCGTACTTGATCGATCAAACTACGATGATTGAAATGAAGATAGACAGACTTACCGTGAGAAAGACAGAACGGAAAAACTTTATATATATATATATATATATATATATATATATATATATATATATCAATTTAACCCTAATAAGCTTCAGTAAGACCTTTTCTAGAATCAACTTCTGATAATAACTTTGGGAATAGTGATTTGATTCACCAGAAAACATATAGAAGTTCTGATCCTTCCTCGAAGAAACCAAAGTTGCTATACTTTTAGCATCATTCATACTAAATCCAATTAGAGGAAATATTCATCCACATAAAGATGAGCTAAGCTTTTAAAACAAAAGGTAATTCGTGGCTCTCTAATTTAGAACTAATTACTTTGAATTCATCCTGTCAAATAAAAAGAAAAATGAATTTGGATTGCACATATGACTATCAAGACTAGCAGGTCAAATTTCAATTGTATCCTTTTCTACTTCTTCTGATCCCCCACCCACCCCCCACCTCCAAACACCATCACCATAAAAAGAACAGGTCATCAAAGGATGTCCCAGAATCTCCTTTTGCTTATCCTACTAGATGAAAATAAGGCAAAAATTATCATACCATTCTCCAGTGCAAAATGTTTTAAAGAACAGTACTGATGTCATTCGAGTGTACCTGCATTAAATAAGCACATCCCGATCTACTCAAAGACGGCAATGCTTCTTTCCTGGAAAAATCAGAGATCCTCTGTTGCACTATACCTCTTATCTGGGTTAAATGAATCAGAATGAGCATTAAAATTAGAGAAGGAAAAAAAAAACCAAGAAAAAGGTCAAATATATATATATATATATATATATATATATATATATATATATATATATAAGAAAAGAGTAGCTATAAAACCCAAAGGTGCCTATGACTCACCAAGGAAAGGCGCTGTTCACAGTAGAGTTTGTGGCATTCTTCAAGAAGTTGAATATATTCTTTTCTAGGTGTTCTGCTTTCAATTTCCTCCAAGATAGGCTTGAGCTGCAGATAACTAAGATCATTTGGTTCATGGATTACACAGCAAAGCTAGTTGTTGTATACTCACCCTCATACGGCCCATTAATAGACTTTCTATAAACTAGAAAGAAAGGAGAAGTTCCAGGTTACCTCATTTGCTGCAGCCTTGAAGCGTACATAAATTATAGATGCCTCTATACCCTCGGCCAAAGATGTTTTGCTACCACCACTGCTTCGTATTGCAGCCTGAACCTAATCAAACGGAAATATCTCAGGAAAATCAACCATTCATCTGCAAGTCAAAGATCGTTCTGCAAATAAAAATGAAACATAAAGCAGATTTACCTGAGAAGAAGTGCTTCTAAGTACTGAAAGAACGTGAGAGCGAATCATTCCCAGAGCTCGAGACTGGTTACAAGAGGAAAACGGACAAACAGACACAGAGAAAGAGAGCACAATGGGGTTAGAATTCTCATATCCCAGAATTTCATAAGCCATGCTCATTCTATAATAAAATATATTTTCATATTTGGAAGATTACAAATTTTTTATGTCAATGCTTTTAAGTACCTGAAGTTGTCGAAATTTGACCAAATAAATGCTGCACTCCGCATATTGTGGGTTACTCTCAACATATCTTCAGTCACGTACAAAAGAAACACAAAGGTTATTTGTGCTCTTATGCAAAGATTTACCCCAGCTTAATTTAACAGGACTTAATCTTGACAAAAGAATTTACTTTCCTAGAAGAAACCTGTGAACCCGTTACTTGTTCACTTGATAAACATCACAAATAACCAAGAAAAGTATGGATTATACATCATCACTATGTTCTGTAGAATTCATAGATCTCAATGCAGTAACATAGATGCAATGTCACTTACGAGATACACTCATCGAGTCTCTTAAGCAATGGAAGAAAATTTGTACTCCCAACGCTCATACTAGGAGAATAAAAAGCGGTTGCAACCTGCAAACAGGTGTACAAGACAACCATGAGGAGTTAACGCAGAAAAAAGGGTAACAGTAAACTGGATATGTGACATTTTTAGAGTTCAAGAAGAAGAAGAAGAAGAGCAAGATCGAGCACAAGATAAATCAAGCTGATATAATGCTCCAATAGGATGTAATTGAACAAAAAAGCATTAGAAAACTTTTAGGCTAATGGTCATGATTAAATCGAGAATATCCACAGTGGAGGGTGAAAAAGCTATTCCTTTTTTTTTGGTTAAAAAGCTATTCCATTTCTGAAGGGAATTTAAAAGAAGGAACTCTCATTCTCAATATCACAAGTGAAAAGTTTTTTCTTTAGAAACCACCAAACACAAAAATGGGAGAGAAAAGAGCTGTTAAAGGCTTTCAGTACAATAGAACAAGAGCCAAGATTTAAAAAACCACCTTAAATAAATAACTTGCTAAGTAAGAAATATCAGAATAATCCCAAAGCACCAGAATGATACAGCCAAGATAGACTAGCTTTGGATGACTCATTTACAACATGAGGAAGAAAACCATCCTGAATCAAAGCTTAAGTTACAAAGACTGAAGCACTTTGGTGAGTGGGTGTGGGGGAACAAAATCTTATTGAAAAAAGAAATGAATTTCTTTAGGGAGAAAGCTCTCATTACTTAAAGCTGCTTTGCCATAGTTCAAGTCAGTTTGGTATATTAACTCACTAATGTATCAAAAGCATAAAAAACACAGATAGCATGAATTCTTGTCACTCAGAATAAAGCTGACGCATCAGCATAGGCATAGCTAGACCACTGTGGATACCAGTACAAAAAAAACACTGGATATCAATGAAATATTTTCAATTTAAATGGCAGTCGGACCTTACATTCTCCAATTCATCAAAGTAATTGAGCTTATTGTGAAGTGATTCCGCAAACTCAATTAATTTCTGCTTCTCCAAAAGCTGCAAAAGAAACAAGAAATTGCACAAGCAAGAGTACTCAATGTTTGCTTCTTGTGATATTTATTACCTTTTTACCTCTACACGACATGTCCATAAATATTATACACTGACAGGGAGACTTCCTAATTTAAAATGCAAACCAATGGACATCGCAAATAAACAATATTGACATGAATTACAACTAGACAATGCTATATGCCGAAGAGCAGCTTGAGCTAGAAAAAACAAGAAATGCATTTACATGGTGCTAGGTGGCAATTGAAGATGTTTGGCAACTATTAAACACATAAGGCTAAAATCCAACAAAAGAGTAGATTGGAGGTAAGGACTTTCGGCATCATAGACTGATGCAAACCGATATCGTTTTTACAATTAACTTCATCACTTACAAGTGTATCCTCATACCATGCAATTAGATTGTTCTTACGTTCTACAAAATGTTGAAAAGAGTAATACAGTAAAGTACAATCCATTGCACCACATAGGCTAAGAGAAATGGGTTGACACACCAGTCTATCACACGCATCATGAAGAGTTCTAGTCTTTGTTGCCACTGCTTGATGCTGCAGCTGCAGATCATTGAATAAGTCAAGTGTTTCATCCACCTGCGAGAGAGCCATTCTTAAGGTTAAGTGCATGTCGAAAACAAGCATAGAATAGATGAACGGCATCAACAGAAAGGCCTAAGAGAAGAGTATAAGAGCATTCTTTTCTTCTCAGAATACCTGGTGAAGTATACTATTGCAGGTCAGAATCTGCTCTGTTAAGGTGTTGACATAATGCTGATATTTTTCTTCTGTCTATATAAGAGAAAGAAAGCATATACAAATTTTCATTAGTCAGTGTAAAGGAGGAAGCTTATGTAATTTTGGGCACACATCAACAAGTAGCTTTTGGAAGATGTGGAAGAGATATAACAAGCTAAAGACTAACCTCTGATTTCATGGCTGCTTCAAGATCCGCAAACCACTTATAGAACTGATCAACAAAACAGCACATCGGGGGAAAAGATAAGATATCAAGTTGAAGTAGCAATACAGAACAGGATTACCAAGGATGCTATTTCCATCATCATTTACAAAGCTAAACTAAGCATTTTTATCATTCAAGCTTATACATGAATGCAACACAAAGTTGCCACAGAGGCAAATTTGGAAAACTAAAGCTCCTTATAAAGTGGCTTGCTTCAGCTAGACAGTGACATATGAGCAATACCAACACAGCATATTCTTCAACAGAGAGGCCTGAATATACACAGAAAGTACTACAAGTATGAATGGAGGCTGAGGATGTTAATTACTTCTTACTACACTGCCCATAGTCTCACGGTTCCGCAGTTTTAACTTTTAACATTTTTGACGCAAAGGGAACGATACCAAGATCCATGGAGAACTTTAATTCTGCTGAACAGGAAAAGGCGCGGGAAACGGAAAAAGCCACATAAGGGAAACGAAACTTTCCTCATATGACTACAGGGGCTTTACAAGAAAGAGAAGAAGATGTGGGCAAATGTAGCCCATTAGTTTTCATGTGGTTCTTTGGAAGGAAAAAAGTAGGAAGTAGGAGGGCTTGTGAAAGGGTGGAAAATGATTTTGTACACTAGAGAAATAGCCTATTATTTTAGTTAACTGTATGTATATATAATTAGAAACAACCTCTCTACCTTCACAAGGTAGTGGTAAGGTCTGCGTAACCGCACTTGTAGGATTACACTAAGTTTGTTGTTGTTGTATGTATATATAATTGGATGTCCTCGATACAGTAATTTTATTTTTTTGTGAAAAGGTAATTAAATTTATTAACAATAGAAAAATCTCCTTACCAAAAGATAGAGAACCTACAAAATAAAATGAAAAAGGAAAGAACTTCTAGTGCTATCTCTATCATTTCATATGCATGCAATTTAAGAGCCGAAAACCTCCTCTGTTGCATGGAAAGGTGAAGGCCAACACTAATGTTCAAATATGGAGAGTTCTAAAAACAAATTCCTTTTTGCATGTCTTTCTGATATATAGATTTAAATACTGCTCCACTCAGGCAGGCAGGGCCAAGGCCATAAATAGACACATGGTCATCTCAGACCAACATCTGAATACATCACTTGCAATCAAGGTATTTCTAACCCAGAAAACATTGAGTACCACTGTCAATTCTCTCTAAATGTAAGTTTCAGTTATTTTTTGCTTGGCATAAGGTGTTTCCTCTCCAGTTAATTACAATCATCAGGACCAAAATGAGAGGCATATTCTTTAAGTAACCAAAAGATGGAGCTATTTAGCAAGCAATTATTATGCATTCTGTTCCAACTCATTGGTTTAGCAGTTATGTGTGACTGATATGTTGCCAAGCACAAGACACTACAACTTCTAGTCGTACACAAAGATCAACTCTATATTTTAACACTTGTTGCTCTAAACACACATATAGTCTATAGACAGCTGATCGTGCACCCATTTTTATATGGGAAAAAATCATTCATGATCCCTTATTTAAAATATGGAATATTAAGATCTACAACCTGGAAATAGCAGAGGTAAGAAATAATGGACGTGCCAACTAAACATTTTAAAAGTTTTTTGCTCTTTTTTTTGTAACTGACCTGATTTGTATTCACTAGGACCGCTTCAACGGCCCCTGAATCTTCCAGAGAACTGAGCTTTGTTGAGACAGAGAGATTATTATCTTGTCCAGAAACTTGATCCTGGGACTAGAAATAAGAATATATTTCAGGTAACTTAATTTGAGATAGCTGATACTTTCAAATCAACCAAGAACGAAAAAGTCACCAAATTGGGCGGGAAAGGTCTCTCAGCAACTGCATGGGAAAGTGCTTGTATGGCTGCTTGTTGTTGCTCTGTTAATGGAGCATTCTGTAAGACGAAAATTAGCTAAAGTCGTTGGATATATAACATAGAGAGAGCCACTACTGCTGAATTATTTAACCAAAAGCAAAAATTCAGTAGACAATACATACAAATGGAGGGAAATTCAGTAAAAACAATGTATATTGACATGGCGAGGGCCACAAACTCAAACAAATAATCAAATCCAAGATGGAGGTGATTACTAATATAGTGATTTTCCATTAGAAATTCCAAGAATAAGCTAAAACTAAAAAGACTCACCGGATAAGGAAACGGCTAGTTGGCCGGTGGTAATACGAGAAAAAAAGAGAAGCAGTGCAACATTAGAATGAGAACAAACATGAAAAGATAGTTAAGTAGCTGAGGCAGATCCACGATTTGAACATTATGGGTTCGAGTTCAGAATTCTAGCACATGCCATTTGAGTAATTGGGTCCGAAATCAATGTTTAATACTAATTTAGTGGATCTTTTAGCACATTTACAGGGTCTGAACTAAAACTACGGGGTTTGTACGAAAGCATATCTAATGCACTAGGTCCATCCCTCTTCAAATAAGAGGACTTTATTTACACAAAGATTTGCTGGAAGGTATTTTCTAAAGCTGTAAGGAATCCAATAACACATCGATGTCAGTGACAATCAGCATTACACCAAACAGCACTTCATTATTATTCTTTTATTTGGGGAGTGAGAAGATTGAATGCGGACTTCAAATTTGTCATACAGTCATAGATCTATGAGAGAGCTGAAAATTTGGTAAAGCATTCACACAGATCTGGAGCATTGGTTGATGTTCCAGAGAATTAGACCTAAATATAAGAATTGTACAAAATGGGAAAGAGATGGGGGAACCTGCTCCCAAGTAGAAGCGAAATTGTAGCCTTTGGAAATAGCTTCCGACTTAGGAACACCGGGCCTTGACGCCGTCGCCATGGGTTTATCGACGCTCTCTTCTTTTGGCTCAGAAGAAATGAGTGATTTTTCTGGACGTTACAACTGTTCAAAACGAAGCAGAATAGAACAAAAAGAGGGATTAGAGAAAAGCCCATCAAATTAAACCGATCAAACTAACAATGCAAGCTCTCTAGAAAATCTTCATTGCACACACCAGCGGTCCAGCACTAGCCGAAAAACCCGCCTCAATTGTTGCTACCATTTTCAATAACAATCAAGAAAACAGATGTTTATGGTGGTTACCATAGGGATCCAGTGGAACCAACTTCGAATTCTCAGCGTACTTGTCGAAGTTGAAGACTGGGAAATCTGAAATATGGTCGTCTTCACTCTTTCATATGGCTGCACTTCCAAAAACTTCCTAAGAGAGGGGATATTAGTACTTTTTTTTTTTTTTTTACTAGTAACCATCATTTAGACAGGTTTTCTTTAACAAGGTTTTATATTTTATTGTAAAGTTATTTCAATTACAATAATTTTGACACGTAAATTAAATATAAATTAGTATGCAAAAATTAGATTTATTCTCTATTTCAAATTTCAAAATTTGAAGCTAATGGGTGCCTTAGGTACATGTCGCACTAGCCAGACATGGGGTATAATAGGAGCTTGCATGGATTTGATTTGGTTCACATGATCTATTGTGAGTTGAGTCGATTCATTTTAATAAGTTTTCACATATTTTTTATTGACAAGACAAGCAAAAAAATCAATAACATATATGTAGACCTTCTTGTATAGAAAGAAAAGAAAATAAATTTATACTAGTGAAAGCAACATTAACAATAAAAACAATTACCCTTATTCTATAAACACATGAGCACAATTAATATTTTTCATCATAAAAGTACATAAATCAAGCAACAATATAATTTTCAATAGGAAAATTATTCACTCTACTAGTACTAGGTCAAGCAAAGGTAATCTTGTAGAAAGAAGAATTATCCCCATTTTTAATTAATGCAAATGAAAAAAATGAACTTCATTCCCTAAATAAATAAATTGAAAAGATAAAGGAATAGATGAAAAAATGGATGGGACTTCTTTGGTAAACACTTATTCATGTTCAAAAATCAACACACTTTATAATGGTCAATTGACCTTCAAAATAGTGACAAACTCTTATATCAGTGATCCCTTCGTGAAAAATTTAAGATTTTGCTTCACCTTAAGCTAAACATGGAGGCCTAGCTATTTTATAAATTCGCTCCTCTATTCTACCGATGTAGTCCAAAGAAAAGTGGAGGCAAAAAAGCGGCGTTTGCTAAGTTGGCAGGGAGCACAAGCAAGGAGGAAAGGAGAGCAAACACGGAGAGCTACAAGGTGGTGAGAAAGGAAGCGAAGATGACGGTCACGGAAGCTAAAAATATGGCGTTTGGTCGCATGTACGAGGAATTAGGGGAGAAAGGTGGGGACAAGAAGTTATTCAGGTTGGCTAAAGTGAGGGAGAGGAAGGCGCGGGATCTAGACCAAGTTAGGTGCATCAAGGACGAGGATGGTAGAGTCCTGATGGGGGAATCCCAAATCAAGAAGAGGTAGTAGGCGTACTTTCGAGACCTGCTTAACGAGGAAAGGGATCGAGACTTTGAGTTAGGGGAGTTGGGAAATTCAGAGTGTCATAGAGTCCTTGGGTACTGCAGGCGCATCAGAGTGGGGGAGATCGTGGGGGCTTTGCGTAACACGAGTAGGGGTCGTGTGACCAGGCCAGATGAAATCCATGTAGAGTTCTGTAAAAGCATAGGTAGGGCAGGAGTAGAGTGGCCAGGGTTGTTCAATGTGATCTTTAGGACTAAGAGGATGCCGGAGGAGTGGAGGTGGAGCACAGTGGTGCCCTTGTATAAGAACAAATGGATATTCAATATTGTAACAATTATAGGGGTATCGAATTACTAGGCCACGCGATGAAAGGATGGGAGCGGGTGGTGGAGGCGGGAGTGAGGGAGATGGCGTCTATCTCCGTGAACCAATTCGGCTTCATGTCGGGCCGCTCCACAATAGAAACTATTCATCTTGTCAGGAGATTGGTGGAACAGTTCAGGGATAAGAAGTAGGATCTACACATGGTGTTTATCGACTTGGAGAAGGCGTTCGACAAGTTCCCAAGGGAGGTGCTATGGAGATACCTAGAGGCGAAGAGCGTGCCGGAAGCCTACATCAGAGTGATCAAGGACATGTATAATGGAGCTAAGACTAGGGTTAGGATGGTGGGGGTTACTCAGACTATTTCCCAGTGGTTATCGGGCTCCATCAAGGATCTGCGTTCCCTCTCTTATTTGCTTTGGTGATGGATGCTCTAACTCGCCATATTCAAGGAGATGTGCTATGGTGTATGCTATTTGCTGATGACATAGTCTTGATAGACGAGACGGGGGTCGGTGTCAACAAGAGGTTTGAGCTATGGAGAGAGACTCTCGAGCCTAAGGGTTTCAAACTAAGTAGGTCTAAGACAGAGTACATGGAGTGTAAGTTTAGTGCAGAGTCGAGCGAAGAAGTAGGCAGGGTCGTGAAGCTTGGATCTCAGGTCATCGCCAAGAGGGACAGTTTCAGATATCTTGGGTTAGTGATTTAGGGGGATGGAGAGATCGACGGGGATGTCACCCACCGTATAGTGGCAAGATGGTCGAAATTGAGGCTTGCATCGGGAGTCCTGTGTGACATAAATGTATCACAGAAACTCAGCGGGAAGTTTTATAGAGATGTGGTTAGACTTGCCATGTTGTATGGGGCGGAGTGCTGGCCGGTGAAGAACTCTCATGTTCGGAGAATAAAGGTTGTGGAGATGAGAATGCTCAGGTGGATGTAGGGGCTCACCGTGTTAGATAAGATTAAGAATGAAGTTATTTGGGAGAAGGTGGGGGTGACCCCAGTGGATGAAAAGTTGCGGGAGGCGAGGCTCAGGTGGTTCGGGCATATGTGGAAGAGAAGCCTAGATGTTCCGGTGAGGAGTTGTGAGGGGTTGGCGGTGGTTGGTGTGAGTCGAGGTAGAGGGAGGCCAAAGAAGCATTAGGGAGAGGTGATTAGGCACGACATGGCTAGGATGCGGATTTCCGAGGATATGGCCCTTGATAGGAAATCAAGGTTGTAGGATATGGGTTGTTGGAATTTTTTGCAATTCTCTCCCGGGGCTGGTCGGGGTTTGGTGGAGCTCTCCATAGATGGTCTGTGTATTGTAGTGCGTCCTTTTGGTAGAGTGGTCGTTGGTATAACATGCCATTTTATTTACGGCATGTGGCTAAATAAATATTTGTAGATGCTCTTTTGCTTATGTTTTATGTTTACCTTTCCTTTGGCATGTCTTGTTATTTATGGCCTATATTTACATAATTATGTATTGATTCCAGGTGGAGTTAGTAATTTTCTTTTGTTTTTATTTTTCCTTTCCTTCCCCTTAAGCCGAGGGTCGATTGGAAACAGTTTATCTGCCCTTGCGGGTGGCGGTAAGGCCTGCATACATATTACCCTCCACAGACCTTACCCAGTAGAACTACACTGGATAGTTATTGTTGTTGCTCCTCTGCTCTACCCTTCCTCATAGCTAGTTTGTCACAAATAAGAAGAAAAACAAGTAAAATCTTAGCTAAACTTGTTAACCTTCGGTAAAGAATACTTAAATTGATGGGTCAACTTCTTGTTTCATCACAATTTTGGATCATACTATTTTACATTTTTTTTTCCTTCTCATATTTTGTACTTTAGCTATGAGTGTCTTTAACGTTACTATTTTTCTTTTCTTTTTACCTTAAAGAAGTAGAGTGGATAAAATTTAAATCAAAATTCTAACATGCATCATTTGTGGAGTTTGAACCCCTTTTACGCTTTAAATTAACTAATAAATTAAACTAGTAGATTAACAACTAAAGATACTAAGGATTGGAGAAAAAATTAAGGAGGTCTAAAGTTATGATTTTCCCAATTGTCGGAATCCTTTTCGCTATGTCTTTTATAATTTCGCCTAAGTATTCTATGTTGATCGTGAGTACTTCGGATATCGTAATTTTCTCTCGAGCAACTACCGCAATATACTCGACATATTTTATCGAACTACGCTAGATGGAACTAATTCACCGTGCACTACGATCGCACCAAGTTCTCGTTATCTCTAATCCCGACTTTAAACCCATCATATTTATCTCTCACATATGCTAGGAGTGTTGTTGTTCAACAACCACTTAAATATGTATCACCTCTCATGCAATACCTACTATACAGACACAATCAATTTATGATCATTTAATGAATAGCAATAAACACGTAGTTGAACAAGTAGAGAAATTCAATGGCTCAATTATATAAAAAGGTAATTTCCTACAATACTAGAGTTCATAACCAATAATGAAATATGAAGAACGAAGTAAAAAACTCGTAGAAGAATTCTGTCTTGCTCCTAGTGTGTTCTTACATCCTTAGGCCGAATCCCCTCCCCTGTTTTTAGACATGTTTAGGGAGTATTTATAGGCTAGGGCTAAAGTCCTCACTCTCACAAAGAAGTCACATGCATGTATAATGTACCATAGGCTTGTTATGTAAATCTCTACTAAAAGCTTGCTCAATCTAAAATCAATTAGGATTTTTAATGGTATAGTGTGGGCTAAGGTAGTGACTAAAGCACTTTAACACATCAAAAAAATTATTTTAAGCGCATTTTTCTTCAACACAACTTCAATTTCACAAACAATATCACCCCCAAAAATATTTTCTCTTTCTTTAAGCACTACTTTAATTCATGCCCACTAGCAAGGACAAGAAATTCTTATTTTCTTTTGCTGCATATTTTTTTTCTTTTCAATAATACTTTTTTTTTCTTGTTCTACCATTCTTGCTAGTTTTGTATTCCTTACTATGCAAGTGCACTTTTTTTTTCTTTCATTGGTTCCACTCAAAAGCCACCCAAGTTCCCTCCATACTTCTTCTAGCGCTCATTTTACAATTAAAGTACTTTAAGAGGTAAAAGGATCAAAACAATGACAATTAAGAACAAAGGGGTATAGGCTTGTAATGTGGTTACCAAATAAAAGTTTATAGGCTCAAAAGGGTTGACTAGGGAGAATTTTGTTTGTGGTAAGCATTAAGTTTAAAAAGATTAAAAAAAAACTAAAATCATTTTTTCAAACCATGCAAAGCCTAGTTTTTGCTTCAACTCATATGTCGGGCAAGTTCTAGACTCAGTTATAATGACATGGACTGCACAAGAAGATCTCGTGACACGTGGCACATGACTCACTAAAGACGGTTTTACGCCGTCTCGCAAATAATTGTAAGTATTCAAAGAGCCATAAATTATCAAGCATTAAGCACAAAGTGACATAAGCCAAGAAAACGAGATATAGGCGTCAATAAATATGTTATCTATTCAACAAAGCATCATAAGCATTTTCATACCATATGTACTGCACATGCTAGAGCCCAGATATGATTCTATCAAACAAGTCAAAAGGGCACCTTAAAATCTCATCTTCCTTATTTTATCCCTACATCCTAATCTACTCTAGAAATAAATAATAATATATTACTCGGTTCAAACTACATCCTTTGGAAAAGAACCGAGTCACAAAGAAAAATCACGGGGGTTATTATTACCTAAAAAAGGGACTAAATGACATATTTTTAAACCTTTTTTTCTATTTTCTATTTTTGTGTAAAATTTAATCTTTCAAGAAAACTGTCTAGGAAATTCATCGTCGGAAAAAATCCAATCTTTTACTATTTTTCTAAAAAATAATTAGTCAATTAAATTGACACAACTAAAACAGCTAGGAAGTCACCCAGGCAATACAATCTCCTTACCCACACTTAAAACTGTGAATTATCTCAAGTGTACACCACAACTAATAAGAGGGTAAAAAACCTCCCTAGTCGGCTAAAGGTCGAAGCAATAGCAACTCATGGGATACTCAAACTTCTTCCGAATTTGTTTTTTGTACATGAACCACACACTTAGCTCTAACCATCTGGCTTGTTGTTGCATCCTTTCAATTGCTTTATTTTCCATGCGCCTACAATTTTTTTTTAAAAATACTACAAAAATAATATAAATAAAAATTAAAAAAAATAGTAAAGTTGGATTGCCTCTGAACTATCACCTTGCCTGGACGCCCTCAATTTTTTTTAAATATATGCCTACCTCTTTCCTTAAAAATTACCTGGTTCAAACTACATTCCATGAAAAAGAACCTATGCACACAAAAAGTCACGGGGAATTATTATTACCTAAAAAGGACTATAAGACATATTTTTGAACTTTTTTTTCTATTTTTTAAATTTCTTTTTGTGAAGACATTAATCCCTCAAGAAAATTGTCTAGGAGATACATCATCGAAAAGTGTCCAAACTTTTTCTATTTTTCTAAAAGAAATTAGTCAATAAACTGACACAACTAAAGTAGCATAGAAAGTCATCCAGACAATACCTTCTCCTCACCCTACACTTAAAATTATGCATTATCCCAAGTGCATACCATAACAAATAAGAGGTTAAAAAACTTCTTCATAGGCCAAAAGTCGAAGCACTAGCACCTCACACTTAGTTAACCATCTAGCTTGTTGTTGCATCCTTCCAATAGCTTTGCTTTTCATGACCCTACAAAATAAAATAAAACGACTCTGTAAAAATAATACAATAAAAATAAATAAAAAAAATAAAAGAAAGCAGTGAAGTTGG
Organism: Nicotiana noctiflora; assembly: GCA_032618575.1. Taxonomy (NCBI): domain Eukaryota; kingdom Viridiplantae; phylum Streptophyta; class Magnoliopsida; order Solanales; family Solanaceae; genus Nicotiana; species Nicotiana noctiflora. The sequence continues at coordinate 79,087 of JASVEL010006154.1, read as the reverse complement.
GCTGCCTCCTAACAAGTGCATGATTTAACGTTGTGGCACGACGCAAATCACTTTTTTCCTCAACCTCAAACTTATGAATTAGATCCCAAGTCTGATAATGCTCTATGATCATGCTCTTGGGGTGGTGTAAATTCTTGGAAGCCAAAAATTAAATAATTTCTTATGCACTTTTGCTTTTAGTTGAGGAGTATCACCTTACCTAGACGACCTTAAAATTTTCAAAACATATGGTTCATATATCTTTTCCGTTACCTCCTTTCTACGCTCGTAAGGATCCATTCTAATTTCACCATCCGAACACAATGTAGATAAGTGTTTGGAATGAGGTTCAAGATTTCAACATCCTCAACACCAATCACACTAGAGTCAACTAAATATTTTTCCTCAATGTCCTTGATTTACTCTAGTATTACCTATTTGACACCAATATCCTCAAATTGTAGTTAGATAGCTTATTGGTATTTTACTCTGGCCTCCTCAGTAGCATCTCAATTCCAGTCTCTAGTGCATATTACTTCTAACTACTGTCCATAATATTAGCTTGATGAACATTAAAAGCTTCAACTAATTGAGTCACTTGAGCCTCCAAGTTACCAATAGTTGCCTCTTGCACTTGGATAGTATCCTATTGCCTTTGTATTTGCAATTCTTTCTCATTATTTTGTTCCAAGGGGCACATCAACATACTCGTGATCTCTTTTAGGTCAGCATTCGCAGGTTCTTTATTTCTATGAACTTCATAAGAAAATATAGAACTATCATAGTAAGGGGTTGGGGAGGATAAGAAGTATAATGGGGTGTTTGGATAAGCTTATAAGCTGGCCAAACAAGCTTATAAGCACTTTTCGGCTTATCTACGCATTTGGTAAAGTCAAAAGTGCTTATAAGTCAAGTGCTTATAAGTCAAAAATACACCAAAGGTCATAAGTTGGTCACCCGAGCTTATGAATTTTTAGCTTATAAGCACTTTAAGTTTGGCCAAATTTTTTACTATTTTATCCTTAAAATATTTCTTTTTAGAACACAACTCTCACATCAATACTCACTGTCTCAAGTATTCAACCTAAACCCTCCTCCCCCCCCCCTCCCTCTCCCCAACCCCACCTCTTCAAGTCTGCAGTTCTCATTGACTATTTAAGATAAGAAAATTCTCTATTCATTTGCATACTTATATCTATGTGATTGTGTATTAATGTTTGAACTGTATGTAATAAATGAGGACATATCAAATTTTTGATGTGTTTCTTTCTAAGGGTTGTGGTGATGAATATAATGTTTGTTTCTCTTCAAATAATTTATCATATTTAGGTTTATTTTTTACTGAGAAACTTTTGTCAATTCATTAATTATTATATCTTATGATTATATGCTTATCATAAAATAAATTATATTTATCATAAAATTTATCATATCTAAGCGCAGTTGTATTTAAAATATATAGAATATTTTGTATTTGAATCGATCTGAAATCTAAAATTTTGAAGAAATTACGTCTTATAAGCATAAACAGTTTTAAGGTTATTTAAATCATTTTAACAGAAAAAGAGCTTATTGGCATTTTTTTATCAAATGCTACAGTACTTATTATTAATTCCAGCACTTGTATCAAACACATAATTGCTTATTTATTAAAGCAGTTTCAACACTTAAAAGTGCTTTTCAGCACCTAATAATTATCAGCTACTTCAAATTAGCTCATCCAAACGGGCTCTAAGCACAATCATAAAAGTAACCCTCTTGACCACCACACACATCACATATATTCCACACATAAGATTGAGTTGGTGCACACAACTCACTATATGAAATATTTTGACAATTTTATCACATGTAGTTTCCTCCACAATAAGCATAAGAAAGATCAACAGTAGAATTACCAACATCGAAACTCTCGAAATTACAAGATGTCGTGTTTCTCAAATCAACAAGTAAACTAGAATAAAAAAAATCAAATACTAAAAAATAAAATAAAAGTTTAAACTTGAAACAAAGCAATATGTACACCTACAGCTATACCAATAGTTCCCCGATAAGGTGCTAAAATTTGATCACGCCCAACTCTAGTCCTAAAAAGGATAAGCGATCGCTGCAAATATAATCTGATCTAAGAGTCCGGAGTTGGATCCCACGGAGAACTAAGTTTAACTACAACTTTTCCCTATCACTAAGAAGACAAGCTCGAACCATTCCTAAGTTATAAATATTAAGATTCTTATACCTAATTAACTAAAAAATTAAAACAATAGATTAAAAACCAAAGATACTAAGAGTTGGAAAAAAGATTAAGAAGGTCTAGAGTTATGATTTTCCCAATTGCCGGAATCCTTCCTGATACGTCTTTTATAATTTCATTTAAGTATTCTCTACCGATTGTGAGTACTTCGGATGTAGTAATTCTCTCTCGAGCAACTACCACAATTTACTAGATTTATGCTGTCGAATTACGCTAGATGGTACTAATTCACGCACACTACCAAGTTTCTCGTTATCTCTAATCCCAACTTTAAACCCTCTGTATTTATCTCCCACATATGTTAAGAATATTGTTGTTCAACAACTACCTAAATATGTACCCTTTCTCATGTAGTACACACTAAACATGCACAGACAATTGATAGTCATTCATTCAACAACAACAAATACGTAGTTGAACAAGTAGAGAAATTCAATGGCTCAATTATATAAAAACGTAATAAGAATTCATCCTACAAAAGGTTTCACCAAAACCCTAGATAATAAATTAGTTATTCATAATAGTATGCAAAACTACAATACTAGAATTCATAACCAATAATTAAAATAGGAAGAAGGAAGTGAAAAACTTGTAGAAGAATTCTTCAACTTGCTCCTAGTGTGTTCTTGCATCCTTAGGTCGAATCCCCTCTCAAAAATGCCCCCCCCCCCTTCTTAGACATATTTAGGGAGTATTTATAGGCTAAAGTTGAAGTCCGTGAGCTCAACTTCGGGTCGGAGTCTTTTAATTCACACACTTTTGATCACCGTGCTATAGACCTCGCGAGTCCGGGCTTATAGAGCGGCAACCTGGCTACGGAGCTGGCTATACCTGGCTTGTAGCGCGGTCAAGCTGGCTATGCTTGGCCTGTAGCACGATTTGAGTACTTAGTATTTTTGTGCAATTTTCTTGCATTTTCGTCCTCTTTTTTGTGCAACTTTCACTCGTCTTTGTCTTCCGATTTCCTACACATAAAACAACATAATTTAGCTCAAGCTTCGCACTATTAACCACTAAACTAACAACATGTAAGGTGAGTAATGTACTAAAAATATAGCATTTTAGCCAAACATCAATAGACATGATCCAATCAATAAGTATATGTTATAATTTATACCGATCATCCATCAATTTGAAAGTATATTTGACCTGATCTTTAGATAAAAATAAGCAATCATAATCACACTAAAAATGTAATTTCTAAATTTCAGATAATCACATAAAAAATGTCTATCCTATCATATGTTGGATTTATCCGAAATCACAAAAGAATAGAAGGACATAAAAATAGATAAATAGGAAAAGAAATAGAAAATGGTTTTTGCAGTAGATAAAAATAAATAAGTAAAAAGTTAATAGTTTTTGTTGTATTTTTCTAATCAGTGAAAGTAAATTACCAATGTTTTTTTTTTGTTGAAAAGATAATTGCATTAATCATAAAAGTTGCTGGGGGAGGGGGGTGATTCTATTGCATCTACGTTATAGGTAATAAAAATTTCATCAATACAGAACCTATTGCCTCGAAAGCTTGTACTGCTATTCAGTGCGTTATCAATAGAGTAAGCTGGTAGTTGTTGTTGTTGTTTGTCCCATTGTAGGTGTTGTGTCCCTGTTGTCTTCCTGATGCGAGTGTCTCCTGCTTGATTCCTTTGCAAAATGATGTTGACAAAATCCGGTGACTTTTCAAAAAAGGTGATAGTCGTAGAAGAAGCCCATCCCTTTTTTGCTAAGCCACCAGCACTTCGTTCCCCTCTTTGTAGATATGCGTGATAGTAGGGTTAAGCAGTTGGTCCAGGAGGTGCCTGCAGTCATGAATTAAATTATTATAAAATGTGTTATCTTGTTTTAACATCGTGATTACCTCTGTTGCATCAATGTTAATATTTAGTGGAGTTAATTGATATGCTTTTACTAGTTCAAGTCCATGAAATAGAGTTTGTAGATATGTTTGACAATGTTTGCATTATTCAAATTCCCTGCAAAACCTACAATCCAATGGCCATTGGACTCCCGTATTACTCCACCTATACCTGCTTTATGAGTTGATGTAATTACTGTCCCATCCGTGTTTAATTTATAGTAGCTTGGTTTTGGAGGGATCCATTTTACGACTGTAGTAATTCTTTTTTTTGTGTCTTGCAGCAAGATAGGTGAATTGTAGAGTATGATCAGTGATTTATGTAAGGGTTAAGTGTTCTTTTATATTATTTAAGTTATTGTGGTTCCGATTTAGCCAAATGTCCCACAATATGTATGATAGGAAAGTTCTCCTATTTATGAGGTGAGGCATAATGCCGTAGTTTTTGTGCATTAATTTAAGTATCCATTGGTAGATTTTTAGGGTGGCGATCGAAATGATTTATAATATGTGTTAACCTAAATCTTTTCAGATGTGAGCTACATGTGTACAATGGAGGAAGACGTGGGTGATTGTCTCATTTTCTGCATGGCAAAATTGGCATTGGTTGATTGTGCCGCCTATATGATGAAGATAAGATTTTGTTGGTAGTCTATTGTGCATAATGAGCCATGTGAATGTTTTTAGCTTAGGAGGTATTTATATTTTCCATAACCAAAAATAATGATTGTTTGATTAATAATGGGTATAATAACCCTATTGAATTGTGTTTTTAAATCACTTGTGATATTAAAAGGAATCTGTGACCAATTCCAAATATTATCCTCCCTATAGGAATTAATACTTCTCTTTATATGAGCGAGATGTATAGGCCCATGGAGTACTGATCTAATCGTAGTATTGGGAGCAATCCATAGTTTAGACAAAAAGTGTATGTGTGAGTGGTGTTCCTAGTTGCCATTGGATGCCAACTTGGCATTTTTGCCATCCTAGTATAACATTCTTCCAAGTATGTGATGATAATGTGCTTGCATGGCTGAATTTGTATTTATGGATGAGAGTGGAAACCTATAAAGAGTTTGGTTGTTGAAAAAGGCGTTATGCCAAGCTAGCTAGTAGTGCCTCATTTTTTAATTTAAGATTTTGTATAGCTAAGACTCCTATATTATTGGGCATTATTATAGTTTTTCATTTTATCAAATGAATATTTCTTTTTCGTTGAGTACTTCCCTAAAGGAAATTACGCGTGTATTGTTCCATCTTTATTATAATGGATTGGAGAATTGCGATGAATTGCATTATGTGAGTTGGTAAACTTGATAGAGCAGATTTTATAAGATTTATCCTCCCCGGTATAGAAAGAAATTTTATTTTCCATCCTGCCAATCTAGCTTTGAAGTTATCAAAAAGATATTGAAAATCTGATTGTTGGGGCCGTTCTTGGAATACTGGGCATCCTAAGTATTTCCCAAAATGGATTCCTTCTTGCATATTAAAGCTTGCGAGGATGTTGCATTTGGATTGAGTATTACAGTTCCCTGAAAAGAATATTTTTAATTTTTGGAAGTTGAGTGTTTGTCCTGAAAGCTTAGTGAATGTGTTGAGTGTAATATCGTCTGTAAAGAATATATGTGAGAATTGTGGTCCATCTTTTGAAAGTGTTATAGGGTTCCATTGTAGGTAATCTATAGATTGGAATATATTCCTACATAGACGTTCTAAGCACATGATGAATAAGTAGGATGGTAATGGGTCTCCTTGACGGATTCCCCTAGTGGGTTGAAAGAATTAGTGGGTGATCTATTTATTAGGATAGAGATGGTCAAGGTGCTAACACAAGACATGGTTAGAGAAATTAACTTGTTGGGCAGGTTGGAGTAGTGTAGTGTAATATGGATAAAAGACCATTCGAGCTTGTCAAAAGCTTTTTCTAAATCTAATTTGAGGACCTATTCAACCTTTTTTCTTCCCTTTTAAGTGATGAAGTAATTCTTGTACAATAATAGCATTATCTGAGGCCCTTTTCTCTTGTTGAAAATTGGATTGTGTAGGTCCAATTATTTTATGAAGGAATGATTTAAGCCTGTTAACAATAATTTTTATTATTACATAAGCTAATGGGCCTATTTGATTGTGAAAGAAAGATTTCTTGTCAATTTGATGCACTTTTCAGACCAAACAAGCAACCCATGCATTCTCTTGAATTAAGAATTTGAATCTAAAATATTATTATACTCAATCGTAGACATCTACGGTGTAAAAAGAGTACGCGTAGACCCAATATTTGGATGAAGAGTAGAGTAGGGGTATCAACAGTTCGGTTCGGTTACTTATTCTATAAAATTTATATCATACCAATTTTTAGTTATTATATTATGTATATCAAAATTAGACTTTTCGAAACTATCCCAATTATGTCGGTTTCTCTTTTGTATCGGTCTGGTTTGGTTAATTTTCGATATTTTTTTAAATGTCATGTTAAATTCACCAGTGGAAATTGGATGCAATAACATATGTTCTTTTATAAGACTTATCAAAACTCTCTACATATTTTTACTATTTAAAGCTTACCAACCAAACAAGAGAAAATAAGTGATAAAATCACTCATTTTCCATGAAAACATTTTCTAGGAAAATATTTTCCATGGAAAACATTTTCCTTCATACCAAACACACCCTTAGTTTAAAACACTAAATTCTATATCAAATAGTATAAGAAATCGGTAAGAATAACTGCTGTCTAAGAATACTACAAATAAGGTCTGAATAGAAATACAAATATCTGTCTCTAAATAAGTAAAAACAGAAAGAAAATGATAGAAAGAGACGCCAAGGCATGCGGACGCCTGCAGGACTACCTTGGGTCGTCTGACGGTCTGGAAGCAACAACCTCACTGTGGTCCAAAAGCTATAGCATCGGGATACAGTGCATAATGTAGTATCAGCACTACCGATCTCATGTGCTGGTAAGTGCCTAGCCTAACCTTGGCGAAATAGTGACAAGGCTAGGACCAGAATAACAAATAAACATGTGCAGTTAGATCATCTACAACAAAAAAGTAAAGGCAAAAGTTTACAGGTAAACATGCTGCTGGGAAATCAAATAACAACAGAAAACCAATAAATAAACGGAAAGAACACCATAACTCAAGTATCAGCACGAACCAAAAAATTAAAGACAAGTGCACGGCATCACCCTTCGTACTTTAAATTCTCTCACAAAGATCATACACGACATCACCCTTCATGCCTTACACTCTTCCTCACCCAAGCAATAATCACAAAACAATTTGGGAAAGAGAATCAATAACATTACAATAAAATCAAGTAACCACAGAAAACCCAATAAATAAACATAAAGAACATCATAACTCAATTATCAACAAGAATCAGGAAATTAGCAAGTGCACGGTATCAACTTTCGTGCTTTTACTCTCGTCCTAACCATAAGAATCAATATAATCTGCACGTTATCACCCTTTGTACTTTTACCTTGGATAATCATGGCACAAAATTATCCTTCGTGCATTATCACTCATATCATGACATGACATTGTGCATTGTGCGACATGGCATCACCCTTCGTGCTTTTACCTCACAATATCGACACGGCATCACCCTTCGTGCATTAATACTCTCTCACAAATATCATGCACGACATCACCCTTCGTACTTTTACACTCTTCGTTATCCAAATAATAATCACTAAGAAATATGGGCAAGAGAATCAATAAAATCATAATAGAATCCCGAGAAGGGAACAATAACATAACAACAATATCTCAACAAAATAATATCAAAAGCAATAAGATCCCGGCAAGGGAGATAATACCATGAACTCTTCTTTTTTTCACAACTCAATTCACAACTTGAGTCAATGCTCTACAATGTTCAGTTACCAATAATACTTCCACAACTCAATTCACAACTCGAGCCAACGCTCTAAAATGTTCAATTACAATTAATACTTCCACAACTTATTTCACAACTCGAGCCAACGCTCTAAAATGTTCAATTACCAATAATACTTCCAGAGACCTTCTTTAACAATGGATTTCATCATATAAAAGCATAAATAATACAAAAAAAGAGTCACATTCATCATAGTATAAGACTACGGGCATGCTTGACACTGATGTATAAATACTTGTTACCATGTCTATACGTTGTACTCAAAAATTAACACATAGCAAATAAGACACAACTCGTTATCCCTCAAACTAAGGTTAAACCAAACAATTACCTCAATGTCACGAACACAATTCAAGCCTCAACTACTGCTTTACCTCTTGTTTCCACCACCAATTCACTTGTATATAATAAATGCAAAATGAATCAATTCCAATGCATGAAAATAAATTTTCCAATGATTTTCCCAAAAAGTTAAAATCGACCCCGGGGCCACATGGTCAAAACCCGAGGTCTAAAACCCTAAAATTTGAAAATCCTAGGTCCTACCCCAAATACCGAATTTTCCGCATGAAAATCCTTGATTTTGAGTTGAAATCATGTAAAAAGATGTTATAGATTAAAGAAAATAAGTTAGAAATGACTTACAATTGATTTAGAGAAGAACCTTTCTTTAGAAAATCGTCTAGGAGAGATTAGTTTTTGAAAATGTTGTAAAAATAGTTGAAATCCCGTCTAAAATTCATTTAGCAAGTCTTTGATGTCGCAATTTGCGAAGCTGTTGTCACATTTGCGATATCGCAATTACAATAGATGTGTCGCATTTGCAACTCCTGACACATACTGAAGACTTCGTGTTTGTAAAGTATACCTCGCATTTGCGAGGTAATGTTGGCCCTGGGTTTTTCGTATTTGCGACAAATCCTCGCATTTGCGAACCCTGCTTGCATCGCAATTTCATGCCCGATCTTGCATTTGCCAGATCAGAGGCATGCTACACACCTGCAACACACCACCAATTCTCCTAAGTCCAATTTCACTCTGTGGCCTATCCAAAACTCACCCAAGCCCTCGGGGTTCCAAACAAAACTTGCACGCAAGTCCAAAAATATCATACGGACTTGCTCGTGCGATCAAATCATCAAAATAACATCAATAACTATAAATTTAGCATCAAAATCAAAGAAAAATCTCGTGAACTCCTAAGTTTCATTTTTAACAACTGATGGTCCGATGTACGTCATATCAAGTCCGTTTCTTACCAATTTTACAGACTCAACTTAAATACTATATAAGACCTTACCGGGCTCTGAAACTAAAATACGAGCCCGATACTATCAAATTCAAAGACATTAAAATTTCTAAAAACTTTTATAATTTCAGTTAAACAATTTCTTTCAAAAATTAATTTCTTGTGGAAAGTTTTACTTTGTGACTAAGTCATATTTCTCCTATAAATAGAAGGGTCTTACCCCATTGTAAATCATCCCAAAAATTCAATAAGAATTCCCTTTCTCTTTCTCTGCAATATTGTTCTTCTTCTTTTATTATTTCATAACACGTTATCAGCACGAGACTCTAACCAATTGAGTAGAAGCTTTGGGATTGAGCACAATGATTGTCAATTGCTCCATGAACTTCCTTCATGATTAAATTTTAGATTTAAGGTAAGTATTTTACTTTTCTCTTTCAAATTCTTGACATTATATTATTTGATTTTAAATACAAGCAAAGACGATAAATTTTGATTGCAACTCTAATGGAGTTTGAAAGAAATTATAACCACCCAAAGTGGTAAAGTTTCTATGCCTGCTATAATTAAATTCATATATGATTGTGGGCAAACAAAAAAATTGAAAACCCGTCCCATTGAATTTGCTCCATTCTCATTCTCTTTAGAGAATGTGATAGCAGTATGTGATAAGTCTTAAAGAAGACAAAATTATTACCGTGAAGGTATCAATGGATGTGGACGTGGCAATAGACGAAATTATATCGTCATCATTGTGATAATGAGAATAATAAGGATTCTCAAAATAATCTTTCACTATGTGAAAGCAATATTTGTCATCGATTTGACGTGAGATTTTATATAGCACATATAGATGATTATGGTCCATTCATGATGGGAATGTGACAACATCTAATTTATGAAGACATATTCATTCTTGAAAGAATATGAACATGCTATTGGTATTGAATATACCACACTCACCTCTAGAAGGAGGTTTGAGATGAAATAAGAAAATAATATCATTAATATGGCATGAATGGCCATTGGTCACGTACCTATTGTACGCCAAAATATTTTGGCAATGTGATTATTAAAGGACAACAATAATGCAAGAAACATATCTTGCATATAATTTTGGCCATGACCATAATGGTATAAGTTTCTCTTTAAAAGAGATATTCACCATATGGGTGTTGATGATTATGTGGTACTACAAATTAATTGAGAGCTCTAGAAGAGCCAATTACCATTATTTTGGAGAAACACAATTAATTACCAATAAGGTATTGTGTTGTAGTACGTCTCAAAGAAACTTATTCAGTTTCCAAAGTATACGCGAAAGCGGTTGATTATATTGAGACTATAAATAAAGGAAAGATTTAATATCTTCTATTACTACAACTTGTAGCGGGATAATATGTATGTAAAAAGCTACCCGCTTTATCTCCAATTTGTACTACATAAACAAAAGAATACTACAATGAAGTGGATATTTTATTGATATAAAACCCATATCATAATAAACTTGGAGTTTATTCATAATTGCACACATCATGGTGTAAATCTGAAATTTATCAATATTGATAATTTATTTAGTTGGCATAATTGGTTTACCCATATCAATTAAAGTATGATGTGCAAAAATAAAGAGAATTCACATGGGTAAATATTAAAGAACTAGAAAGTTCTTTACGAATTCTTTTATGTGCTTGTTCTCATTAATTAATATATCAACTAAAAGTGGGATTGAATCCCATGAATGCTGGAAATATAAAGGTTAATATGGGGCTCATTCACCCGCCATGTATACCACATAAGATGCATCTATGAGATGGTTACATGTGCAATTATTATTAACCCGCAACTTGGCCGGTGTGTGCGAGGTAACTTGCTCAATAATTTAATTTAGAGCATAATTTCCAGATTTTCTATTCAAGAAGTTCATCTTGATAAGTTGGTTTACATCACAGCTGGTTTAGCAAAATAATTTATTGAGTGCCTCCACTTAATAGCTAAACTATTGCTTATGAGAACAAAGTTTATATATATCAGTTTGATATACGTTATATACGAAAGTATATTATTTTCTCCCCTCACAAGTGGTTCAGGGTCAGGAACCAAATAATTTCATCTTATTATTATTGATGTGCGGTGTATATTTTGATTAACACCATAACGCACAAAGATGAGTTCTCAAAGTTGAGGAAACAAGTTAGTTTTTTCTAACATTAGGGGGAGACAAGATACAACAGTTGATAAAACGTTACATGGAATGAATTATCATTTATACATCTAGATCCTCGAATAAAATAATATAAACTTGAAGTTCATAAAAGGATAATTCATGTGCAATTTATTGCAAAGCATGCCAGACGCATTTGCTGACCCAAATAAAGTAACTATATTCTCATTGCAAATGCTCATATTAAGTCCTAGAAGGACAAAGTCTATGGTAAGCTTAAAGCATATAGACAAATCAGTTTCAAATAAACTTCTTGATAAAGAAGGTGAGCAAATGATCAAAATGATCATAATAAAGGAGGCAAATGATCTAGAAGATCACATGACATAACACTTCATAATATCTCATGAGAGATTCAGGTACCTGAATATATGAATGAAGAGATCTCTATGTTATGTCATTACGAAAATACATTGAAACTGATGTAAAATCTTTGTCGACGTCAACCTTCAAGAAGCTAGTGCACAAGATTGGGATGCGAAGACTCAAGGATGTGAATTGACGCTATCATCAGGGGGAGTTAATGCGCATTGCACTCTTTTTTCTTTACAAGATTTTGTCCAACTAGGTTTTCCTTGCAAGGTTTTTAACGAGGCAACCAAAAGGCGTATTATTAGATATGTGTACTCTTTTTCCTTTTCTAGATTTTTTTCCCCATTGGGTTTTCTTTTAGTTAAGGTTTTAACGAGGCATATTATCATTGAATAGACATTCAAGGGGGAGTGTTATGAATAGAATTCTATTTAGAGTGAATGTCTATCTTGTGGAGAGTTTTACTTTGTGACTAAGTCATATTTCTCCTATAAATAGAGGGGTCTTACCCCATTATAATTCATCCCAAAATTCAATAAGAGCCCGATACTATCAAATTCAAAGACATTAAAATTTCTAAAAACTTTTATAATTTCAGTTAAACAATTTCTTTCAAAAATTAATTTCTCGGGCTTCGGACCTCGGAATTCAATTTCGGGCATACTCACAAGTCTCATATTTTCTTACGGACCCTCAGGGACAATCAAATTACGGGTCGAGTCCGGGTCCATTTACCCAAAAGATTAATCGAAGTCAACTTAAATCTATTTTAAAATCAAAATTTATTATTTTTCCTAGATTTTCATATAATGGCTTTCTCGATACATGTATGGACTGCGCACGCAAATTGAGATGAGACAAATGGAGGTTTGAAGTACTCACAATACAGAATTTACTTCCATCTGTGGTTTATGCTGCTACTCGACTGAAGAAGCGGTACGTGACCTAGACATTCGCGAAAGAACAAGAGTGGAAGTTCAATTAGCATCGAGAAATCAAGTCGTACGACATGAAATAATAGATTTGAAGTTTTTCCTAACTCTATAGCCTCGTGGGGATAAATACAGACGTCTCAGTACCGATCTCTCAGACTCTATTAAGCTTGTCCGTGAATTGTGAGACCTAAGTAACCTAGAGCTCTGATATCAACTTGTCACGATACGAATTTCTCACCCACGAAAGTCATGATGACGCCTACTAGTGAAAGCTAGGCAAGCCAGTTATTTCAGTTATTTAATCATTTTCATTTTAAAACCCTTAACAATTCCAAAACAACATAATAAAAGCAGTGGAAACAAAAATAACAAAAATAGTGCGGAAGACGAAATTTGATAATTTAGATTAATACAAACTGCGGAAGTCTTAGCACAACCCTAGCCAAAACTGGTGTCATAATGTCATAGACTGTCTAAGAATACTTCAAACAAGGTGTGAATTGAATTACACGAATCTGTCTCTAAATAAGTAAAAACGGAAAGAAAATGATAAAAGGAGACACCAAGGCTTGCGGATGCCTTCAGGACTACCTCGGGTCGCCCGATGAACAAGAAACAACAATCTCACTGAATCCGAAGTCCGAGACCTAAATCTACACAAAAGAGTGTAGAGTGGAATATCAGTATAACCGACCCCATGTACTGGTAAGTGTCGAGCCTAACCTCGACGAAGTAGTGACGAGGCTAGGACACGAAAGCCATATAAACTTGTGCGATTAAATCATATACAAACGGATAATAATAACAAAAATAGAAGATAAAGAGGCGGAATGGAAATATGTTGTGGGGAATATCAAATACTAACATAATTTCAATAGAGAAGCATAAAGAACACCATAGGTAAATCAGCAGGAATAAATAAAATAGTAACACGAGCATGACATCACCCTTCGTGCTTTTACTCTCACACAAATATCATGCACGACATCACCCTTCGTGTTTTATACTCTTCCTCACCCAAGCAATAATCACAAAGAAATTTGGGAAAGAAAATCAATAACATCACAATAAAATCAAGTAACCACAGAAAAACCAATAAATAAACGTAAAGAACATCATAACTCAAGTATCAACAAGAATCAGGAAAATCAAGGGCAAGTGCACGGCATTACCCTTCGTACTTTTACTCTCGTCCTCACCACTAGGATCAATATAATCGGCACGACATCACCATTCGTGCTTTTACCTCACATAATTATGGTACAGAATTATCCTTCATGCATTATCACTCATATCATGACACGACATTGTACATCGTTCGGCACGGTATCACTCTTTACTCTTTTACCTTACAATATCGGCACGACATCACCCTTCATGCATTAACACTCTCTTACAAATATCATGCACGCTATCACTCTTTGTGCTTTTACACTCTTCCTTACCCAAACAACAATCACAAAGCAACATCGGCAAGAGAGTCACTTAAATTATAATAGAATCCCGGCAAGAGAACAATAGCATAACAACAATATCCCGGCAAGACAATATCAAAAGCAATAACATCCTGGAAAGGGAGATAATACCATAAACCTCTTCTCTTTTTTTTTTTCACAATTACTTCACAACTTGAGCCACCACTCCACAATGTTCAATTACCAATAATTGTTCCACAACTCAATTCACAACCCGAGCCAACGCTCAAAAATGTTCAATTACCAATAATACTTCCACAACTCAATTCACAACTCGAGCCAACGCTATAAAATGTTCAAGTACCAATAATACTTCCACAAGCCTTGTTAAACAATAGATTTCATCATATAACGCATAAATAATACGAAACGAAGTCACATTTATCATATTATAAGACTCATGGGTATGCTTGACACCAACATATAGATACTCGTCACCATGCCTATACGTCGTACACAACAATTAACGCATAGAAAATAGGACAAAACGTATAATCCCTCAAGCTAAGGTTAGACCAAACACTTACCTCGATGACATCAACACAATTCAAGCCTCAACTACCGCTTTACCTCTTGATTCCACCACCAATTCGCTTGTATCTAGCCATAAGTTACTTAACTATATCAATAAATGCAAAATGAATCAATTCCAATACATGAAAATAAGTTTTCCAATGATTTTTTCAAAAAGTCAAAAATCGACCCTGGGCCCATATGGTCAAAACTCGAGATTCGAACCAAAACCCGATTACCCACTCACTCACAAACTCAAATATTTAATTTGTTTTAAAATCGTACCTCAAATCGAGGTCCAAATTCCTAAAAATTCTAGGTCCTACCCCAAAGGACCAAACACCCCAATTTTCCCATGAAAATCCTTGATTTTGAGTTGAAATCATGTGAAAAGATGTTATAGATTAGAGAAAACGAGTTAGAAATGACTTACTAATGATTTGGAGAAGAACTTGTCTTTGGAAAATTGCCAAAGAGAGTTTAGGTTTTGAGAAAGTTGTAAAAATGGTTGAAATCCCGTCCGAAATCCGTTTAGCAGGTCTCAGTTGTCGCAATTGCGACCAGGGTTCGCAATTGAGAACCCCGTATGAACCTGTTGTCTTCGCATTTGCGAGTGCTGGGCGCCATCACGACCGGATTTGGGGTCGTGACAGAAGTATACCTCACATTTGCGAGGTAATGCTGGCCCTGGGTTCTTCACATTTGTGACAAAGGCCTCGCATTTGCGAACCCTGCTTGCATCGCAATTGCGATGCCTGATCTTGCATTTGCAAGATTAAAGGCTTGCTACACACCAGTAATTCTCCTAAGTCCAATTTCACTCTGTGGCCTATTCAAAATTTATTATTATTCCCAGATTTTCACATAACGGCTTTTCGGATACACATTCGGACTGCGCATGTAAATCAAGGTGAGACAAAAGAGGTTTTAAGGCCTCAGAACACAAAATTTACTTTCAAAACGAGTGATGACCTTTTGGGTCGTCAGATAAAATGATTGTTATGTATTCAATAGAGACAAATATTCCAGGGTTAACTTCTATTGATCCTGTATAAAAGTATAAATGTAAGAATTCTTAACAGGTTAACGGTTTATCCAATAAGAAAATTTAGTAATCCGCCACCAAACAATCAAGCCATTAATTATAAAATCTCAATCCATTCACCAACAATAACTCGATACCAATAAGCCAACAAGCTATATAATCGGTTCGGTACAATTTTGAACAACCCTAAGGACGATGGAATGTACCCTTTCTTTTATTTTAGGTTCTTTACCCCCCTTCCGCGAGATAAATATGAGAACATATGGAATGAGATGGTAAAAGGACTCAAAAGGAAACTACATTTACATTTTGTAGAAGGAAGGAATATTGTTCTACAAAAAGTGTACAACACACTTTTATGATGGTCAATTGACCTGCAAAATGATGAAAACAAAAATAGTACATGGACAATTTGCAGTTTACAGTTAGTCCTTTACATCAGTGACCCCTTCAGGAGAAATTTGAAATCTTGCTTCAGCTTCAGCTAGACAAGGAGAACTGACTACTTTACAAATCCGCTCCTCCGCTCTACCCTTCCTCAGAGCTAGTCTGTCAGGAGTTAGAAAAAAGAGTAAGTTAAATTACAGCTACCAAGCAAAGCTGCAATTGGTAGTTGCACTATGCGCATACCTTGTTGTAGAAGCATGTGCCATGATGTTGCCACCAATAGGTTTTATTTGAGGCCCAGCAAAAACAGCAGAACCATCCACTTGAGCAACGACTTGATTAGTAATAACAACAGCAACACCAAACTACAAGCATAAAAGTAAAGGTTTGACAGAAATGTAAGTCAAGAACCTCTCATCTGATTCTGAAACATTAACCAACACTAAATCGGAGACATGCTAAACTACCTCATCTGCTAACTTCTGAAGGCTTCTAAGAAACTTTGCAAGATGCATCTGCCTGGCAGACAACTCTCCTCTCCCTGAGAAATCAGTCCTATAAAGGGCAGTAGCACTGTCCACAATCATAAGAGCAAACCTGCCTCATCACAAAAGGTTTAAGAGTTAAGCTCCTAACATAAGAGGTCTTTTTTTATATCTAATGAATATGAACTCCAATAACTGACAAAGTGACAACTTCACAGATTGACACCATAGATAGTATTATGTATGCATGATCGTCAAAGAAGCAATTTTTTTATCAATGGGCTAACTTTACATATCGAGTTAATTCTATCACATTTCAAACAGATAATTCAACCGAACAGATTTATCCGAACACATTAGATGTAGGGTGGACATCAAAAATCAAGCAAATGGAGAGCTGCTTCAAACTGGAACCCTCCAAGATACACTGATCAAGAGCTGGAATATTCTCTAAGCTATGATTTAGTCAATTTTCTCGACCAAGGCAACACAACCACAGAAGATAGAGAAAAAAATGAGAGAAGGGCGACAGAACTTGGAGATAATTTCATCTTATGGCAACACCAAGAGGAAGCTATCAACTACAACAAATTACTATCCCACAATTCAAAGCAAAAAGGCAAACACATATTATGCATTCTTTATGCAGAGCTAGAAAGCAGCAACCAAATATAAGCATTTCTAGATAAAATTTAACCTGGTCTCCACCATCATCGAAGCTGCTTCCAGCAGAAGCCTTGATTGATGATCAGTATTATAAGCTCGAGCATAGGCTACATTCTCCAGAACATCAGCACCATTCAATCCAAACCTGCAGCATTTAACACCAATGATGACGAAAAGTTTGAACTTTATAATACAAGAACTGTAAGTTGAGATAAATAGAAGACCTGTCTGCAATTTGTAGAAGTCTTTGCGGCCTGAAAGTACCTTCAGCATCAATGTACATTGCTTTCCCTTCACCACCTCCCTGATCTAATGGAAGCTAAAAAAAGAGATAAAGAATGATATTTAAATAAATAATGTTTGTTACAAATTACAATTTGTAGCACCTTATTTATGGTTTTCTAATAAAAGAACATTATCATCATACTTGACAAGTGACACATAGTGTGTGACACAGCTGAGTTTTTCCAGATCGGAACTCCCCATAAATTTCAGTAATGGATCCAGTTTCGATTCCTCCTGACAAACGAGAAAAAAAGCATGAGGGTGAGGCCAGAACAAATTCCAGGTCTAGAATTTCACAAAAGAAATAGATATCTACCTTCTAATATCTTGTCAAGCTCTTTCGATCCGGAAGTTATCTGAATGATTTCAAGCCTCTGTGCATGGAGTTGGCTGGCACTAGTGAACCCCAAAGGCACTAATTTTGAAGCTGTTCATATGCAGCATTAGAAGGTTTAGTACTGATAGCTCATAAGCAAATGCAGAAATGGAAGTTAAAAGAAGAGAAACATGCCTGCTTCAATTATCTTGTCAACTTTAGCTTCACTAATTCCTTTTATATTCAGAAGCTCCTTTCTTGGAGCATAACAAACAGATTCAACCGTGCATATACCGGCATCCTTGAGTTTTTTCACGTCTAGGGCTGCAATCCCTGATGCCTTGAGGACAAAACAGCTAAATGCCTCAGTAATTACTGGACCATTTTCTTTTTAAGTTGGAAGAACTTACAGGGTGTCATTCAACAGAAACAACTATACTACAAGCTAGACTGGAAAAAGAAAGGCAAAGATATGACTTTTAAATACTAACAATTCAAAGAAAATTCTAGGAAATGCCTGGTCCAGCTTTATGCAATACCAGAAGCAGTAAAAATCCACAGGAAATATTATTCAACTATATGTAAATCTATTTAAAACCTGCAGTATGAGCAATTTGTGATAAGTATCTATCTGAATTACCATTATGATAAATATTAATCACTCAAGACTTAAAAATTCTTCACAAAACTAACTAAACTGATCAAATCTTGTAAGAAGCAAAACTGAAAAGTCAAACACATCATTCAGATGCAGACAAAATAAGAGACCGCCAACTCCCAATGCTCATAATACCATATCATACCTCAGGATGTCAGTCATTTTGTATCAAGATGCCTCTAAACAAGCAGTTCTCATGGTGCCCTAAATTCTGTACACTCAGATTGTAACCTACAAAATCTTCTTATGGAAACTGATTCTAATAACATAAAAGGAAAATGATTGGAACAGCATTTCTAAAAATGGGGTATGGCACAAGGGACGAATTATCTTGATTGGATAAAAAGAAAGCATTTATCCAGATTTTCAAGATCAGTGGTACCACTTCGAGAATCCATTTCACTTAATTTTTACTTTATCACACCAGATTTATTAAACTAACTTTTGTAACTAAAATAGTTTGTAACTCTCTATGACACTTAGGTGAAGTCGAGCAACTTTTTCTTTACAAAAAACGAAAGATAATTTAGTGACTTTGTTGCAAAGTAAAATTGAGTGACCATTCATGAAATTAACCCTACTATAATGGGATATCTGAATTAAGATTCAAAACTCAGGCACTGAGTAGTATAAGATAAAGGAAAGGTAGAACTAATTTTAAAAGTATTAGCTTGAAATAATCCGCAAGAACACATCAAAAAGCAAACCCACTTTTCACACAAGATTCCAAGAATTCAGAAACTGGGAGTGCCCAAAAAATTATTTCCCTAGGGTTGTAAAGAACCGGGTCTGGTAAGATTCAACCCTGAAGATTCAAAGAAAAATTCTCGTTTCATGAAATTCAGCCAGAAAGAAGCCCAATTCAAGATTCAAGATAAAACCCAGCTACAATGTCGAGTCTGAAGCCATAAACAATCATTAATTTAACATAAGCATGACTAACCCCAATTGGTAAAACAAAAACATCATGCCACTTCAAGATCTTGGCTTAGAGAAACGGGAAAATGGGTTTAGGAAGATATCATTAGCTTAGTATAAGAATGACGTAGAACGAAGGGAGAAGCAACATATAATCCCTAAATACAAGAATGAAAAGGGGGAAATCAGAAATGGGGGTGAAGGGGTTTGAGACCTGAAGTTGCTCAACAGGGAAAGGGCCATGTTGAACATCATCGAGTTCCTCATTCTGGTCTTGCTGCATCGTCTTCTGATTCCTTTGCTGCTGCTCCATTGCTTCTTTTCTCTTGATGCTACTGAGTTACAGAGATGAGTCTTTGTTCTGTTCAAAAAGAAGGCAGAATGGGGGCGAATTTGGCTGACGAATGGAAATATTTCAAAAGCGTGCCGAAGCGCCAAATATACTAGGGAGGCCGCGTACACCAAACTAAAAGGTGAAGCTTGCTTTGTAAGCTGTGTTTTGGGCGGTTTTTCTTCTATACAAATTTTAGAGAAAATGACAAATATGGTCACCTGTGTTTCGGATAGATTCTCCAAAGTGGGGCCAATATAGCATGTGTCCAAAAGACAAGGTGGGTAGGGTCGAGGGCGAAGGATGTAGACGGGTATAAACTTTGGTACTTAGGAGTCTATAGAGGTAAGAATGGAGTGAGTATCTTGGTGGACAGGGAACTTAGAGAGTTTGTAGTTGAGGTTAGACGAGTGAATAATAGATTGATGGTTATTAAGTTGGTGGTTGGAGAGTACACCCTAAACGTTGTTAGTGCCTATGCGCCGCATGCAGGCATAGATGAGGAGGTTAAACGACGCTTCTAGGAGGAGTTAAATGAGATTGTGCGCCAGGTTTCGCTTGTTGAGAAGTTATTCATAGGAGGAAATTTTAATGGTCATATTGGGGAGACCGTAGGTGGTTATGGTGAGGTGCATGGAGGCTTTGGTTTTGGGGAGAGGAACGAAGGAGGTACATCGCTACTGGACTTCGCTGAGGCTTTTGGGTTGGTGATTGCGAACTTTAGATTTCCGTAGAGGAAAGAGCATTTGATTACTTTTCAAAACGCGTAGCGAAGACCCGGATTCATCCATCTTTCTAGAGGATAATGATATTGATCCACTTCTTCGTGAGCCAAGTAGTTGGGCTTCCCTTTACCCTCGACC
Organism: Nicotiana noctiflora; assembly: GCA_032618575.1. NCBI lineage: Eukaryota > Viridiplantae > Streptophyta > Magnoliopsida > Solanales > Solanaceae > Nicotiana > Nicotiana noctiflora. Next base: position 58,422 of record JASVEL010006154.1, on the reverse strand, counting down.
ATATCATACGTCTATACAATGCCCGGCTCTATTGGGGAGGACTAATAAAGCTTCAACGTCAGGCCTTCAAGTCACCTTTCTCGAGCATAGATAAGGACAAAGACCAGGTTTAGTTGGGCTGATTTGTCTGAGTGAGGACCTCAGACCTGATCTCGACCGAGTGTATTACATTTCCTTAGAAATGGAATATGAAATGTACGTAAGACTGTAAGGCCCCGTAAAATTTTTGTGCATAAAACCTAGTAGTTGTGGTGTCGTGGTCCGAATAATGTGTTAGGAATGCGTAGAATTCTTCGCGGCGAGCTTGCGAGCCGCGGTTCGGACCCTTGGTAATGATTTAAGTTTCAAAAATGTAGAGAAATAATTTTTCCGAAAAAGTGTCAAATATGCGGTCAAGAATGCGACCGCAGAATCAACATGCGGACCGCATTCTGACCGCAAATCGTTCCAGAGAGTTTCTCAAAAATTCGTCAAATGTGCGGTCGATATGCGATCGCATGTCAAATCTGCGGTGCATTTTGCGACCGCAGATCAAACATGCGGACCGCATTCCGGCCGCATTCTTAACAGAACCTGCGTAATTTTTTGAGCCATTCTGCGGTCACTATGCGGACCGCATGTTGATTCTGCGGTCGCATAGTGACCGCATATTTGACCCCGGCCCGGATTTTTGTAACATTTTGACCCGATCTCTTCTTTAATATAACACCTTTCTTCTTCATTTTATCATATCACCTCACCAAAATTAGGGAGAGAAGAGAGGGTTTTTAGAGAGAGAAATCTTTCATCTTCAAAGATTGTTCCAACTATTTAATTTCCAAGGGATCCTAGGGCAAGGATTCAACTTCCCCAATATTTTCAAGGTAAAAACCCTAACTATTTTCTTTGATTTTCAGTTTTAATTGGGTAAAGAGAGGTTTGCATATAATAGCTTTTGAAAATAGAATTTTTACACTCATGCATGATTATTGAACTTGATTTCTAGTAAAAAGAAGTGAGTAGAAGTAAGAGTCTTCAAGAACAAGGTTGGCAAGAGTAAGATAGCTTGGGTAAGCATAAAGTAGGAAGTTAACGGAAGAAAACTCATCACCGGGTATGTATGGCTAATTTTGATTCTTGTGAAATCGCCTATATGTGTGAAGTTTGTTTGTTTCGTGTTAAATTGACAAATGGTGAAATTCTTGATGTTGTTGTTGAATATTCAAAGTTTGTTGTCGAGCTATGAGTGATGTAAAATGAGAGTTTAAATTGGCAAAATAATTGTGAATAATGACTATGATGGCCTATATGGCACCTTGTGGAAAACAAACGAAACACTTGAGAATTGGTTTATTGTGGAAAGAGATGAAACACTTGAATTGTGGAAATATTGTAACATGGTTGTGATATTGCATTGAGAATAAATTGAGAACATGAACCAATGTGTAAGTTGCTTATTTGAACTTGTTGAAATTGTGTGTAGTACCTTATCTGCTGTTTGAAATTGTTGTGTTTTAACCTGTAAGGCGGGGTCGTGTTGCGCGCCGCAACGTGGTGAAATAAGGTGTGGGTTGGGGTGATAAGGGTGGCCGAGGTAATAAGGGTGGTCGGGGGCAATAAGGATGGAAAGCGATCGAAATCGCTATTGAAAATTGATACATAAATCAATAATGTGAAATTGTGAAAGGAGACAGCAGGAGAGTTTGCAACCTGTGGGGCACCGATTGCCCCTTTGTTTGACTACTTGTGCTTTACGTGATTGATTGGTTATTGTTAAATTGGTTGATCGTAGAAAGTGCTTTGTGTGAGAATTATTTGAAATGAGGAAAATGTGGAAACATGGTTGGCTTGGCTTAATTAATTGTTGATGTAATTTAATGGCTTGAGTTTACTTGGGACAAAGTTTGTCCATACATACCAATACAATTCAAGTGTACTGACGTCCCTTTTGCCGGGGGCGCTACATTCGTGTCATGATTGTAGGTGGATCAGTAGCAGGCACTTCAGCTCGTCGGCAGTAGTATCCTTCTCCTTCCACTGCCCGTTTTGGTGAGCCCCTTTCTTCCTCGGGGCCTTGTGTGGTTCATGCCACCCGGTTTAGATTTCATTTTGGTTTTGTAAGGTATAGCCGGAGCCTTGTTACCGGCAAGTATTGTATTTCCCTTTTTGTATCCTAGAGGCTCTGTAGACATGTAAACTGTGGGACTCCAGTCTTATGTATATATATTGTGTTATGTCGGGCGTTGTAAAAATTGAAATCTTGTTAATGAATCACTCGTATCGTTTATTTGTTTAATGTGAAATCAATTATGATTAGTAATATATTTGGTTAATGAGAAACAGGTCATCACAGGGGTAACGCGTGGGAATGAAAGGCACCCAGGTCCGCTTGACTGGGGCAACCCGGTCAGGCGCCGGTCATGTCCCTCGATTTGGGGCGTGACAAACTTGGTATCAGAGCTTAAGGTTTTAAAGTGTCCTAGGATGTCTCGGAGCCGTGTCTAGTAGTGCTCTTCTTATAGGTGTGTTGTCGACCACATCATATAAGTAGGGGGCTACACGGGCATTTAGGAATTTACCTACTTCTTTGATAATCTATATCGTGCGGTAAAGTGCAATGTGGAGATATCCGTGTCTAATTCGTGCCTTGTTCCCAAATTTTCAGAATATGGCACCTAAGAAGAAGGCTAGACTCGGCCTTAGGGCCAATGCCGATCCAAGTGCAGCTGTTAATCATGTACCCGATGCCGTGGGAGAGAATGACCCACCAGTCCCGAATTTGCCTGGCCCATCCGTTCAAAACCCAAGTGTCCCTATTCCAGCTGCGGCGGAGGATGCCACCATTCCTCCTGCCAGTGTTCCTGACTCGGATACAGTTCCCGCTTCGGGCTCTGGTATCTCTAACGAAGAACTTAGGGGAGCCATCCATATGTTAACACAGGTAGTGGCTCGCCCAGGCCCGGAGATCCCATGATGCCCCCGCATCCTCCAGCGGAGAGGGAGATTCTTTTGGCTCCGGAGTCCATCGATTCTTGCGATTGGCCCTCCGGAATTTTCGAGCACCGATCCGCAGGCCGACCCACGAGAATTCCTCGATGAGATATACAAGACCCTCAGAGTGATGAAGGCTACGGATATAGAGGGGGTAGAGTTGGCCTCTTACAGACTGAAGGGAGCGACACGTTCATGGTTTGAAATGTGGGAGGATTCCCGCGAGGAAGGGGGCCCTCCGGCCAGATGGGATGAGTTTGTGGATGCATTTATGGACCACTTCTTACCTGCTGAGGCAATGGCAGCCCGTGCCACTGAGTTCGAGGTTCTCAAACAGGGCAGTATGAGTGTTTGGGAGTATCACACGGAGTTCGTAAGGTTGTCCAAGTACGCTCCTCATTTAGTGTCGACCATGGATGCCCGGGTTCGACGGTTTGTTCAGGGCCTTAGCCCTTTGGTAGTGAATGAGGCCGCCACAGCAGCTTTGCACTCGGACATGAACTATGGGAGGATTGTGGGGTTTGCTCAGGCCACAGAGGCCAGGAAATTGAAGATTCGTGCAGAAAGAGAAAGTAGCAGCAGGGCCCGGTCAATGGGTCGTTCAGGGAGATCACTTTCAGGGAGGGGGTCATCAGGGCCATCCCAGTCATATGCTCGGTCCTCCGCGAGTGCACCGCCATTCGTGCACAGTCATCAGCAGGGTAGTTACTCGAGACCTGGTTCAGACAGCAGGAGGTCTCGTCAGTCTGGTCATCCTGGGGTGAGATCCCAGCAGCAGGGGAGACCAACATGCCCCAAGTGTGGGAGATTTCATACAGAAACTTGCTACCTTGACCTTCCAGTGTGCTTCGGGTGCGGGGTGAGAGGTCACATTCAGCGGGACTGCCGTGCACCCCGTCAGGGTATAGGTAGGGGATCTGCTCAGTCATCCGGTTCTTCAGCTGCTACATCATCGGCGCGTACTCCAGCAGCAGCAGGGCGTGGTGCAGCTAGGGGTGGAGCTCAGGGTAGGGGTGGACCTAGCCGATTCTATGCATTGAGTGGCCGCCAAAATGCCGAGGCTTCTCCGGATGTTGTTACAGGTATCCTGTCTGTTCAGACTATTGATTGCTACGCCCTTATTGATCCAGGGTCCTCCTTGTCTTATGTTACTCCATTCATTGCTTCAAGTTTTGGGATAGAACCCGAACAGCTTCATGAGCCGTTCTCTGTGTCGACTCCTATCGGTGATTCTATTACAGCCTCACGAGTCTATAGGAATTGTGTTGTTACGGTGGGTGGTCGTGATACCACAGCCGATCTTATTGAGCTTGGGATGGTAGATTTTGATGTAATTATGGGGATGGATTGGCTCTATTCGTGCTTTGCCAAACTTGACTGTCGGACGAGAGTTATGAGGCTCGAGTTCCCTAACGAGCCATTCATTGAATGGAGAGGAAATGGTGTGGTGCCAAGGGGTAGGTTTATTTCCTACCTTAAGGCTTCGAAGATGATTAAGAAGGGGTGTATCTATCACCTGGTTCGGGTAATGGACACCACCTCAGATGTGCCTATCCTCGAGTCCGTGCCAATTGTGAATGAATTTCCTGAAGTGTTTCCGGATGAGCTTCCAGGCATCCCGCCGGATAGGGAGATTGATTTCGGAATTGATGTATTGCCAGATACTCAGCCAATATCCATTCCACCTTACAGAATGGCGCCAGCAGAGTTAAGGGAGTTAAAGGAGCAGTTGAGGGATTTATTAGAGAAAGGGTTCATACGACCGAGTGTGTCGCCATGGGGTGCTCCGGTTCTCTTTGTCGAAAGAAGGATGGGTCACTTCGAATGTGTATTGATTATCGGCAGCTCAACAAAGTCACCATCAAGAATAAATATCCTTTGCCTCGAGTGGATGATCCGTTTGACCAATTGCAGGGAGCGAAGTTCTTCTCAAAGATTGATTTACGGTCTGGGTACCACCAGTTGAAAATCAGGGAGCAGGATATTCCTAAGACCGCCTTCAGAACTCGTTATGGTCACTTCGAGTTTTTGGTCATGTCTTTTGGGCTAACCAATGCCCCAGCAACTTTCATGGACCTTATGAATCGGGTTTTCAAGCCATTCCTAGATTCCTTTGTGATTGTATTCATTGACGATATTCTCATCTACTCTCGGAGCAGGGAAGATCATGCCGTTCACCTCAGGAGCAGCATTGCAGACCCTTCTTCAGCATCAATTGTATGCCAAGTTCTCAAAATGTGAGTTTTGGTTGGAGTCCGTAGCTTTTCTAGGGCATGTTATTTCCAGTGAGGGAATTATGGTGGATCCTCAAAAGATTGCGGCAGTGAAAGATTGGCCTAGACCCACGACCCCGACAGAGATTCGCAGCTTTTTGGGTCTGGCAGGGTACTATCGGAGGTTTGTAGAGGGATTCTCAACCCTCGCCTCCCCATTGACTAAATTGACGCAGAAAGCAGTTAAGTTCCAGTGGTCCGAAGCATGTGAGAAAAGTTTCCAAGAACTGAAGTCAAGATTGACCTCGGCACCAGTATTGGCCTTGCCAGAAGGCAGAGAGGGATTTGTAGTCTATTGTGATGCCTCCAGAGTCGGTTTGGGATGTGTATTGATGCAGCACGGAAAGGTCATATCTTATGCTTCCAGACAACTCAAGAACCATGAGAAGAATTATCCGACGCATGATTTGGAACTTGCAGCTGTTGTGTTTGCCTTGAAAATATGGCGACACTATCTTTATGGGGTTCATGTAGATGTGTTTTCGGACCACAAGAGCCTCCAGTATTTGTTCAAGCAGAAAGAGCTGAATCTGAGACAGCGGCGGTGGTTAGAACTACTCAAGGACTATGATATGGACATATTGTACCATCCAGGGAAGGCAAATGTGGTAGCCGACGCTCTTAGTCGGAAATCCATGGGTAGTTTGGCTCATTTGGGTGTGTATCAGAGACCCCTGGCTCGAGAGGTCTGCCAATTAGCCAGTTTGGGGGTTCGTATTTCGGCGTCAGACGAGGGGGATATCTTGGTGCATAATGGAGCAGAATCATCATTGGTCGCGGAAATCAAGGAAAAACAGTTCATGGATCCAGCATTGGTTCGGGTGAAGGAAGCAGTCATGAATGACAAGACCTCAGCATTTGTACTCAGCAGCGAAGATGGTGTGTTGCGGTGTCAAGATAGGCTATGTGTTCCGGATGTGGACGAGCTTCGGGAAAGAGTGATGGCAGAGGCTCATACTTCCAGGTATTCTGTGCACCCTGGTTCAACGAAAATGTATCATGATCTCAAGGAGATTTATTGGTGGAACGGTATGAAAAGGGATGTGGCAAGCTTTGTAGCTAAATGCCCGAACTGCCAGCAAGTGAAGGCCGAGCATCAACGGCCCGGTGGATTAACTCAGCTTATAGAAATACCAAGATGGAAATGGGAGATGATCAATATGGATTTTGTGGTGGGGTTACCTCGCACTCAGCGTAAGTTCGATTCAATATGGGTGATAGTAGATCGACTCACCAAATCAGCTCACTTCCTGCCTGTCAAGTCCACTGATACCGCGGAGCAATATGCAAGATTGTACATCAAAGAGATAGTAAGGCTTCATGGCACTCCACTTTCTATCATCTCAGATCGCGGGGCTCAGTTCACCGCTAACTTTTGGAAGAAGTTTCAGCAAGGTTTGGGAACTCAGGTGAATCTCAGCACAGCTTTCCATCCACAGACCGATGGACAGGCCGAGCGGACCATTCAGACGCTCGAAGATATGTTGCGGGCTTGTGTCTTAGATTTTAAAGGTAATTGGGATGAACACTTGCCACTGATAGAATTTGCTTACAATAACAGCTATCATGCTAGCATTCAAATGGCCCCGTTTGAGGCATTGTACGGGAGAAGATGTAGATCGCCAATCGGGTGGTTTGAGGTAGGTGAAGCGAAATTGCTAGGGCCAGATATGGTGTACGAAGCTATGGAAAAGGTCAAGGTTATTCAGGAGAGAATGAAAACAGCACAGAGTCGTCAAAAATCCTATGCAGACGTTCGCCGAAGGGATTTGGAGTTTCAAGTCGATGATTGGGTGTTCTTGAGGGTATCTCCTATGAAAGGAGTCATGCGATTTGGAAAGAAAGGGAAATTGAGTCCTAGGTATGTCGGGCCATATCGGATCGTTCAAAGGATTGGACAAGTTGCTTATAGGCTAGAGTTGCCTCCTGAGATGTCATCAGTGCATCCGGTATTCCATGTGTCCATGTTGAAGAAAGTGATTGGAGATCCATCCACCATCATGCCAGTCGAAGCTATAGAGGTTAATGAAGATTTGTCATATGAAGAAGTTCGAGTTGCCATTCTTGATAGGCAAGTCCGTAAGTTGAGAAATAAGGAAGTTGCCTCTGTTAAAGTATTGTGGCGAAGTCAACAAGTTGAGGAGGCCACATGGGAAGCAGAAAAGAGATGAAAGAAAAGTACCCCCATTTGTTTGATCAAGCCTAGAAGAAATTAGGTGACCCTTCTACTCCTAGTAACTGCCATCTTGTCCAATGTTGTTTCCCTCTTAGTGTTAGTAAAGTCTCCTTCATTTTGTAATGAGTTAGATGTGTTGTTACCTTGGGTCACTTGAACCGTTCTTGATAAATGAAAGCCTTATAAAGATTTACGTGTTTAATAAACGACTAATAGTAAGTATAGATTGGTAATGGTTTGTTGAGTGTACATGGTGTTAAATTGGTTTAATAAGGTAAGAATTCATTGAAGTGACTAGTTTATGTGCAATTGTAACAATGTGATAGAATATGTGCATTCGTTGAGGTAAGAAAGTGTATACCGGTTGTGAAAAGTGTTGTAGTTGTATATTGTTGTTTGGTAATGTGTTTCGGGGGCCCTCTGACAGGTGGATATGTCCATAATACAAAGGAAACTCTGGCGAAATTTTTCTAAAATATAAGAGTTAGTCAAAATTTTGATGGTTGCACATCATGTCTTTCAAAACCAACTCATTTATTTCAAAATCCTCATTCGAGGACGAATGATCTTAAGGGGGGGAGGATGTAAGGCCCCGTAAAAAAAAATTTTGTGCATAAAACCTAGTAGTTGTGGTGTCATGGTCCGAATAATGTGTTAGGAATGCGTAGAATTCTTCGCGGCGAGCTTGCTCGCCGCGGTTCGAACCCTTGGTAGTGATTTAAGTTTCAAAAATGTAGAGAATTAATTTTTCCGAAAAATGTCAAATATGCGGTCAAGAATGCGACCGCAAACCTGACATGCGGACCGCATTCTTGCCGCAAATCGTTCCAAAGAGTTTCCCAAAAATCTGTCAAATGTGCGGTCGATATGCGATCGCATGTCAAATCTGCGGTGCATTTTGCGACCGCAGATCAAACATGCGGACCGCATTCTGGCCGCATTCCTTAACAGAAACTTGTAAAAATTTGGGGCAATTCTGCGGTCATTATGCGGACCGCATGTTGATTCTGCGGTCGCATAGTGACCGCATATTTGACCCCGGCCCAGATTTTTGTAACATTTTGACTCGATCTCTTCTTTAATATAACACCTTTCTTCTTCATTTTATCATATCATCTCACCAAAATTAGAGAGAGAAGAGAGGGTTTTTAGAGAGAGAAGTTCTTCATCTTCAAAGATTGTTCCAACTACTTAATTCCCAAGGGATCCTAGGGCAAGGATTCAACTTCCCCAATATTTTCAAGGTAAAAACCCTAACTATTTTCTTTGATTTTCAGTTTTAATTGGGTAAAGAGAGGTTTGCATATAATAGCTTTTGAAAATAGAATTTTTACACTCATGCATGATTATTGAACTTGATTTCTAGTAAAAAGAAGTGAGTAGAAGTAAGAGTCTTCAAGAACAAGGTTGGCAAGAGTAAGATAGCTTGGGTAAGCATAAAGTAGGAAGTTAACTGAAGAAAACTCATCACCAGGTATGTATGGCTAATTTTGATTCTTGTGAAATCGCCTATATGTGTGAAGTTTGTTTGTTTCGTGTTAAATTGACAAATTGTGTGAAATTCTTGATGTTGTTGTTGGATATTCAAAGTTTGTTGTTGAGCTATGAGTGATGTAAAATGAGAGTTTAAATTGGCAAAATAATTGTGAATAATGACTATGATGGCCTATATGGCACCTTGTGGAAAACAAACGAAACACTTGAGAATTGGTTTATCGTGGAAAGAGATGAAACACTTGAATTGTGGAAATATTGTAACATGGTTGTGATATTGAATTGAGAAGAAATTGAGAACATGAACCAATGTGTAAGTTGCTTATTTGAACTTGTTGAAATTGCGTGTAGTACCTTATCTGCTGTTTGAAATTGTTGTGTTTTCAACTGTAAGGCGGGGTCGTGTTGCGCGCCGCAACGTGGTGAAATAAGGTGTGGGTTGGGGTGATAAGGGTGGCCGAGGTAATAAGGGTGGTCGGGGGCAATAAGGATGGAAAGCGATCGAAATCGCTATTGAAAATTGATACATAAATCAATAATGTGAAATTGTGAAAGGAGACAGCAGGAGAGTTTGCAACCTGTGGGGCACCGATTGCCCCTTTGTTTGACTACTTGTGCTTTACGTGATTGATTGGTTATTGTTAAATTGGTTGATCGTAGAAAGTGCTTTGTGTGAGAATTATTTGAAATGAGGAAAATGTGGAAACATGGTTGGTTGGCTTAATTAATTGTTGATGTAATTTAATGGCTTGAGTTTACTTGGGACAAAGTTTGTCCATACATACCAGTACAATTCAAGTGTACTGACGTCCCTTTTGCCGGGGGCGCTACATTCGTGTCATGATTGTAGGTGGATCAGCAGCAGGCACTTCAGATCATCGGCAGTAGTATCCTTCTCCTTCCACTGCCCGTTTTGGTGAGCCCCTTTCTTCCTCGGGGCCTTGTGTGGTTCATGCCACCCGGTTTAGATTTCATTTTGGTTTTGTAAGGTATAGCCGGAGCCTTGTTACCGGCAAGTATTGTATTTCCCTTTTGTATCCTAGAGGCTCTGTAGACATGTAAACTGTGGGACTCCAGTCTTATGTATATATATTGTGTTATGTCGGGCGTTGTAAAAATTGAAATCTTGTTAATGAATCACTCGTATCGTTTATTTGTTTAATGTGAAATCAATTATGATTAGTAATATATTTGGTTAATGAGAAACAGTCATCACAGGGGTAACGCGTGGGAATGAGAATTCTGACCTAATCCCTAACGAGAAGATGCCATTCCCCGAAAAGTGGAATATGAAATGTAAGTACAATCCCACCTATAGATTTTACTTATTGTTTTATTTCCTTTACTTTTTCTCATCGATTTTCCTTCCTATGATGCAGCGGTTTTTTAGGTGCCTGGTGCAATTTCGAACCATGAGAGTTGTGTTTGAAACTTGGCTTTAACCTCTTCGTATGCCGAGAGCTCATGGCGTGATTTGGCAAGAGGCCGATAGGAGGCCGAAAATTATGGTAAGCCCCTTTTTACATATTTGGTGATCTTCACTGAAATGTTTCTTTTCATACTTGATTTCTTTTCATACAGGCCTCGGGTATATTGCCGAATTGAGGTCACCCATGCCTTGGGAAGAGGAGATTCTGAAGCCATCAAAAGAGAGAAAAGAAAAAGGGTCTCACCTTCTGATACTCCAAAGCCCAAGAAGAGCATATTTTGTAGGTCGGTGAAAAATAACGCTACAGTACCTGTGGATGTAGTTTAGAAGCTACGAGATGAGAAAGAGAAAAAAATAAGATGTTGACTGCAATCTGGTGGCTCGAAAGAGAAGGATGAGGTCCCAAAGGCCGCTGAGCTGGTGATGCTCGAAGAAGTTAAGCTTCGGGCCGAAGGGATTTCGGAGGGTGGCCCGAGCAAAGTCTCCGAGTCATCGGAGGCCGAAGATATCTCCCACCGTAATGGGCAATCGGTGGACGTACCTGAAGGGGTTAGTTCTAAGGCCCTTCAAAATGAAGAGAGCTCCCCAAGTAACCTGCTTGGGGAAATAAATGTTGACATTCACCGCCCCTCCCCTCATTTTCGGAGGGGAAAATTTAGGAAGCACAGGATATTGGGACCCCGATGTGGGAACGACCCACGAAGAGGAATACCTTTTCCATGGCTGCATCACGGGGGTCGAAGATACTTCCGATCTGGGAGATGCATCAAGTATCATCGATGAATCCCATGAACTTCTAAGTCAGGTAAGCCTTAGCTCCATTTGTCAATATTATCTTTGTCTTTATTTCCTCTTGTCTGATTTCCTTTCTTTCTTCATAGGATTTGATGCTCCATCGGGAAGTGTTTTCCAAATCCCGACAGAGCTGAACCGGTGTGGGGATGATCTTAAAAATTTTATGGATGAGAGAGATGCCCTGAAACCTCTCATTGAGCAAAAGGAAGAGGAGATCACAGGCCACCGAGTTGAATTGGTCACAACGCGTAAAGAGCAAACCGACCTGATTGAGCAGGTAATGAAATTTGTTTTGGAAGTGTGGTGTGTCAGTTCGGAGATAACAAAATACTTCGATCCTGAAGGTCCAGCAAAAGGCCGAGAAGATCGAAAAGCTCTGTGGCGAGGCAATGATAAAGGTAGAGACTTTGAGGTGGAAGCAAAACATGGACCGCCTTGCCTCGGAGAAAGATACTGCTTGGTACCAGTTATCTTCGGCCGAACGTTAACTCCAAAGCATGAAGGAGGGGAGCTTGGCTCGAGCCAAGAAAATTAAGGTGCTCGAGGTTCGGTTGGCCGCTGAGCTTGCAAATTCCACATATGAGGTCAAAAGAGTAAAGGCTGATGCGGAAGCAGACGTAGCCATCTACTAAGCTAATGTCGAAGCCTCTCACACTCGAGAAAAGGATATTTATGATGATGCTCGGGTTCGATCATTCTATGCTGCAGAGCATGTCAAATTCCAGTCTTGGAAAGAGACTTTCGAGGAGATTCATGCTTGTAAATTTGACCTCACTATCAAAATCGAGAATGCAATAGTGCTAGAGGCCGAAGCCGAAGCTTTGCTCTCTAATGATGATGACTCCAGGAGGCAGAGAAGATGAAGATGAAGCTCCCGAGGAAAACTAGGCACTTAGAATTTTTTCCTTCTTTTTTGGATTTTATGTAAGGTCCTAAGTGGTCTTTGTAAATACTCTTGAATATATGAAAGGTCCTTTTCCTTTCCGATTTGTCTCTGATTTCTGTTTTGTGAAAACTTTGTTTTTCTTTTGCCATATGATAAGTCTCATACATTTTAGGTCTTGTGAGAAATTTGGCTCACTTCGTTGGCTTGTGAAAATTTTCACTTTTATTTGTTTGTGAACCCGAAATTTAAGCGATTTGATCGTAGTTGGACTAATATCGAACTCAAAAACATAATAGCCCTTATGCTCTTGAATTGGGCCGATATGGATTTAAAAGAGTGGAATTTCTCCCTTTTCGACTTAAAAAGTTTATAAAAATTTGTTATGGCTTAGCACAAGGTAAATTGTATGAATTAGGATTTTTGAGGGTTAGTGTTATCGAAATATTTTACTTTGTTAGCCTTAGCATGATCTTGTTCGAGTGTTTGAACAATTTGGTACCTCTTAAGGTTTTTGAGGGTTGATGTTAGTGAAACCCTTTGTAATTTTGCAGAGGGTAGCCTTATTTAAACCCTTTTATGAAAATATTTGAAGGCCTGTTGGACTACGAAATTCGGACGTCTCTTAACTGTGTTAGTTTGGTCGTAGCCTTTAACTTGATATATATCCATTGGGCTTGTCTATCGATTATACTTCAAACTTGTTTGAAGTATTAGTCCCCCAGTAGGTGGCATTGACCTAAAAATCGAGGATTGACTTTTTAAGATCTTATGGTCTCAAAGTTTAATAACTCGAGCATGTCAATTTTTGGATGATAATCCTAGAGTACGGGGTTAATTGCTTGAGCTTTAGTTGCGATTGGCACTTGAGCTAGTTTCCCCAATACATCATAAGTATGAAATTGTAAAGTAGAAATTTCACTAACGCATGAAACATCTGATAAGGAAACGTACTTCTTTCAAGAGATCATTCATGCGTACATGTTTTGTCATTAGGGCTCGGGCAATCTACATGGGCACGATTTGTTTGACAGTTTGGCCCTTTAAAAACATTTCCTATCGAGATCCTATTGTCACAAAGTAATTTCCTTGCAAAAAAGTTGTCATTGGAGGGTAATTCCCCTTACTATTCTAGGTTGATTGTAAAGAAGCATAAGATATTGTTGACTTGTTCTAAGTAAGCACGGTCAATGGCTTCCTCATTAAAAACCTCTCAGAAAAAACCCATTTGGGGAAAAAAACTGATCTAAGAGAAAAAGAGTGCAATGCATACTTTAAAACTTAAGGCCCTCGTGTTGAAGAGCTTCTCGACATCTTCGATCGAACACCTGCAATAAGTTAGTATCAAATACAAATGAAAAAGGAGAAGGTCATACCTTATCAATAATATTGTTTGATGAGTGATATGTTCGAATTATTTGGCAATTGTTCGCCATTCATCATGCCAAGTTTGTAAGATCTGTTTCTGATGATATCGAGTACCCGATACGGTCATTCTCAATTTGGGCCGAGATTCCCTTTGTTTGTGTCTAGAGTATTGATGGTGACTTTTCTCAGAACTAAGTCTCCAGTTTGAAAGTGGTGAATATTGGCTTTTCGATTGTAATATCTTTTGATTAGCTATTTCTAGGTGACCATCGGAATAAGGGAGGCTTCCCATTTTACATCTAGCAAGTCGATGCTTGTATTCATCGCCTCGTGATTTGAATCTTCACTTGTGTATCAAAACCTGGAGCTAGTTTCCCCGACATTGATTGAGATCAGAGCTTCAATGCCATATATTATGTAAGACAGTGTTGTCCTCATACTGGATTTTGACATTTTTCAATACACCTATAGGACTTTGCACAACAGTTCTCCCCATCCCCTTGGCATTGTTCAATCTTTTCTTTAAGCTTAGAAAGATAGTCTTATTCGTCGATTCGGCATGTCCGCTACCACTAGGATGATACGACGTTGATAATATCCTTTTTATTTTAAGATCTTTGAGGAATTTTGTTACCTCGCTATCACGAATTACTTCCCGCTGTCAAAAGCGATCTCGGCCAGTATCCCGAATCAACATATTATATGATCCCAGATGAAGTCAATGACCTCTTTCTCTCGAACCTTCTCGAACTTTCATGCTTCGATCCACTTGGAGAAATAATCGGTCATGGGCAATATGTATTGGGCTCTAATGGGTAGCCGATGGCAAAGGGCCAAGGATATCCATTCCTCATTTCATGAATGGCCTTGGGGACAAGACTGAATGAAGCTTCTCCTTGGGCAGGTGGATCATTGGTGCATATCTTTGGCATTTGTCGCATTTTCGAACAAACTCCTTAGTATCTTTTTCGATATTATCCAATAATACCCTGCTCTGATGACTTTGTGAACTAGTGATTCGACACCGGAGTGGTTCCTACAAGTGCCCTCGTGAATTTCTCATAGGACGTAATCGGTGTATCCAATTCCCAAGCATATTGCCAATGGCCCATCGAACATCCTTCTATACAATGTCCATCTTCGATCAATATGAATTGTGTAGATTTTGTTCACAGAGTACCTTGATTCCTTAGGGTCCAATAGAAGCTTCCCGTATTTTTGATACTCGATATATTTGTTCCTCCAATCCCAAGTTAGGCTTGTAGAGTTTATTACGGCGTGGCTTTCTTAAATTGCTGACCTTGAAAGTTGTACGATTGTCACCGAGCTAATATCGTCGTCTTTTGCTGATGACTTCAAATTTGCAATGGAATCAGCCTCACTGTTCTGCTCTCGAGGTACATGTTGTAGGGCCTATTATTTAAATTGATGCAGTGTTACATGCAACTTTTCCAAGTACCTGCGCATTAACTCTTCTTTCACTTTGAACATCCCGTTAACTTGATTTACTTCAAGGAGGGATCGCATTTAGCTTCGATCACCTCGATCCCAAGGCTCTTAGCCATTTCAAGACCCACAATCATGGCCTCATACTCGACCTCTTTGTTAGACAATTTCAGAGGTTTTGATAGATTGTCTTGTACTTCCCGTAGGAGGTTTCAAAACAGTGCCTGGAATGGACCCTTCAGTATCTAGGGGTCCATATTAGGGGCCGTTCGCAGGGTCTCCTTCTCAGACTCAAGCGAGATGTCGGCGCTGAAGTCGTCTATGAAGTCGGCGAGGACTTGCGACTTGATGGTGGTTCTGGGGATATAGGTGATATCATGCTCACTGAGTTCTATAGCCCATCTAGCGAGACGTCCCGAGAGTTCGGGCTTGTGTAGGATGCTTCTTAGAGGGAAGGTGGTTACTACCCAAATTGGGTGACATTGAAAATTCGATTTTAATTTCCTTGAGACGCTTATTAAAGAAAGCGCTAATTTTTCTAAGTGTGGGTACCGGTCTCGGCTTCAGCTAAGCTCCGACTAACATAATAGACAGAAAATTGTGTACCTTGCTATTCTCGAACTAAGACCCCACTTACCACTATCCTTTGAGGCTACCAAATATAAGCTGAGTTGCTCATCCGCTTTCGGAGTATGAAGCAACGGTGAGCTCGAAAGATATCGCTTTAATTCTTCCATTGCATGTTGGCATTCTGAGGTCCAAATAAAATTGTTCTTCTTTTTGAGCAGTGAGAAAAACCCGTGACTTCGATCTGAAGACCTCAAAATGAATCTCGATAAAGCGGCTATCCACCCAGTTAATCTTTGTATGACCTTAATGCAGTCCATGACTATGATGTCTTGGATTACCTCAATTTTGTCGGGGTTGATCTCAATTCCCTGATTTGACATGATAAAGCCTGAATGCATATTTCTTGGGGTTGAGCTTCATGTTGTATCTTCTTAATATGTTGAAGGTTTCCTGCAAATGTGTTAAATGGTCCTCTGCGCACAGGGATTTAACTAGCATGTCATCAATATAACCTTCATCAATTACCTATTTTTTTTTCAAGCATTTGGTTTACTAAGCGTTGATAAGTAGCACCAGCATTTTTAGCCCAAACGGCAGTACATTATAGCAATAAGTTTACCTGGCGTAGGCATCGGGAAAGCTGAAGATCTCATGGCTGATTGTGGTATCGATCATACGATCGATATTCGACAGCGGTAAAGAGTCCTCTGGGCAAGCTTTGTTTAATTCTTTGTAGTCTACACACATTTCTAATTTATTCCCCTTCTTGGGGACTACAACTACGTTTGCTAACCATTCGGAATATTTTACCTCCCAGATGAACCCTATTTTGAGAAGTTGGGTTACATCATCTTTGATCAATACATGCTTTTATCACAGACTTTGGCCTTCTCTTTTGCTTACTAGCCTGAACTTTGGGTCCAAGCTTAATCGATGAGTGGTAATCTCTAATGGGGTACATGTCATGACAAGGTGGGATGCCATACTTTACAAACATTCATAACAAAGAATTCAATGAGTTTTTTCTTCAACTCAGGAGTTAACCCCGTGCCAAGGTATACTTTTCGATCAAGTAAGTATTCGATCAATATGACTTGCTCCAACTCTTTGATCATTTATTTAGTGGCACCAGAATCAATAAGGGTGATGCATGACATATGGACTCCATAATCATCATCCTCGCTTGTTCTTTGTTCCTCCGGTTCGATACCTTCTCCTTCCTCTTGATTACTTGGATATTGATCTGGATCTCCTTGGATGTTGTATACGCTACCCGTATCTGATACAATATTGACGCTACGGGATATATGTTGTTCCCCCTGAATTTGGCGGATCTCCCTTGGTGTTGAGAATTTCAAGACTTGATGAAGGGTTGATGGGACAACGCCCATCTCATGAATCTGTGGTCTTCCCATGATAATATTATATGCCATTTCCACGTCTACTTCCTGAAATTTTGTATCTTGGATGGTCCCGGCCATGTTCACTGGTAGGGTTATCTCCCCCTTTGTCGTTTCACTTGCCATGTTGAAATCGTTTAAGATCGAGATGCAGGTACAATTTGATCTTGTAGGCCGAGGTGCTCTACGACCCTCGATCTTATTATATTTACTGGACTACCTGGATCAACCAATACAGGTTTAACTTGAATTTTATTTATAAGGATAGATATTACCAGTGTGTCATTGTGAGGTTGTTCGATATCTTCTATATCCTCATCATTGAAAGATAAGGTATCTTCTGTTAAGTAGTCCTGGGTACATTTCTCCCTTGTGATCGTGACTTTGGTGTATTTAAATGTCGTACCCTAAGGGATATCGATCCCATCGACGATCATATGAATCATGTGATGTGGTTCCTCCTATTTGTTCTTCCCATTCGCATCCTTTTTTCTAAATTGATTTTTTGCTCGGTCACTCAAGAACTCTCGAAGATGACCCTTGTTGAATAAGCGTGCTACCTCCTCCCTTAACTGTCTACAGTCTTCGGTTCTGTGATTGTGGGTTCCATGGTACTTGCACATTTGATTTAGATTCCTTTGAGGTGGATTGATCTGTAGGGGTTTGGGCCACCTAGTACCCTTTATTCGTCCAATGGTTGATACAATACCGATGCGTCAATGCTGAAGTTGTATTCTTATAACTGTGGTGATTCCTTAGGCTCGACATGTTTATCAAAGCCGCTCTTACTCATTAGCCCTTGAGAGTTTAGTCATCGATCATTTTGAATGGGATTATATCCCGGCTGTTGGTATTACAATCACCGCTATATGGTTGGTACCGATCTCTGTTCGATCGGGGCTCATTATCGATGTCTCTTTGAATCCTGTCTTCAGATCTATTTGGGTATACGAAACCATATGGTCTCCTAACTGATCATCCTTGACTCTCATCTTTGACTGGTACCGATTATGCACATTGGCCCAGGTCACCGCTGGATATTCAATCAAATTATGCTTTAGTTGACATGATGCTACCGTACTTCGCTTGTTCAAAGCCTGAAAAAAGGCTTGGACATCCCAATCATCAGTAATCGGGGGTAGGTCCATGCGTTCCATATGAAATTGAGATATGAATTCCCTTAGCATTTCATTGTCCTTTTGTCTCACTTTGAAGAGTTTCAACTTCCTGACCGCGACCATTATTACTCCAGCGTGTGCCTTTACAAATGAATCAACGAGCATGGCGAAATAATAGATGTAATTAGGGAGGCCAATTGTGGTACCATATTATTGCCCATTTGATAAAATGTCTCTAAATTGTTTTTAGTAGAACAGATTCAATTTCATTGTCTTCTAAGTCATTTCCTTTTATTGCGCATGTATAAGAAATGACATGCTCATTAGGATCAATAGGTCCATTATGCTTGGGAATTTCGAGCATGCAAATTTTCTTCAGAATGGGCTTCAGAGTTGCACTTGGTTGGAAAAACTTGTATACGAACTATTTTGAATCCAAACTCTTTAGAATCAGTGTGCACCCGGTATTTAATCAACCCGTGAGTTGTATGTTTCTACCTTTTTATCATTAGCTTCGATTTTTTTTCTCCCGGTTCAATCCGTTTAGTGAGCTCCTCGAGCATCTTCATGATGGTGGGGTTAGTTCCTGATCCATTATCATTCAATTTCTTCTGTACAGGGTTATCCCTATGAACAACTTCCTGTGATGTATCGAGTTCGATTCCGCTCTGTGCATTGTGATAGGCTGCTCAGGCATCTCGGCGGACGCTTTTTTTAGGGTTGATGCCTAAATTTCAATAAATCGCAACACGAGAATTGACATCGATTGGATTTATGGCCTGTGGTTTGTCGAGATTGATTGGAGGTACTTCGTGTTAGGGGGCGACTGTGTTCTCGTTCTCGCCATGAAAACCAAGGCCTGTGTCTGTGTGAGTGGGCACTGCTTGAGAGTTTGACATGTTGATTCCTGAAATCAAAGAAACTTATGAGAACAAGTGTAAAAGTAGTGTGGCGTTATGAGGATTAATACTAGGCAATCACTATTATCCTTAGCCCTACGGTGGGTGCCAAACGGTTTACCCTAAAAATTGGATACCAATTAAACTTATAATGTGGTTTCAAGAATATGTGATTTTATTATGTGATTTTAAGGATAAGTGATTTCACTTAATACCAATTGAGAGACATAAAGATAAGTAACGAAAATTGATAATAATGTAAAGCAAACAGTGTTTGGACAGAGCCCTCGAGTTAGTAGAGCAAGAACAGTTAAAAAGTAGCAAACTGATAACCAAGAGAATGTAAATTAAAGAGAGAATATTGTATTGCTCTGATGTGTGTGAATGTAAGATGCCTACAAATGATGTAGACTCCTCTTTATATAGTAGAGGAATCCTAAATTTGGTACAATTCTATTATGGAAGTAAATCCCATGATTGGTACGAATAATAGTCCTTTATTTGATCTCTTACGAGAATTCCGCCCTGATCTCCGACCTATTACAGATATCTCGTCTTTCCTTTATTGTACTTCACTCGAAGTCGGTCATACTTAGTCTAGATTGGTGTTGGCCTCGATCTCGACCGGACACCTCGATTCTTGAACTCGGCACCTCGTCTTCGTGCTCTTATCCGATCCATTATGAGGCCAACCCGCGACGTAATCCCCTGGCCTCGATTAAATAGCAAAGTCGGGCAAGCCCGATTTTAACTATATACAAATATCATCCACGTCATCCAATAATGTGATCACATCATGTTCGTCACTACCTTTTAGCCCAAAGGTTAGATTTATTACTTACTGAGTTAGTTATACTCATGTTACGCCTAGCACCTCGTGTGCAGATCCATGTGCTTCCAGTCACGGCGACTGCTGATTGAGGAGTCAGGATGCTCGGAGACTATCAAGGTAGCTTCATAGTGTTCGCATGCCTTGACTCTCCTTCACTATCTCTATCTGTATTTCAATTTTATTCCCTAGACACTGTAGTAGACTGTATTCGGGTATAGACGCTTATGTACTCTGTGATACCCATGTTTTGGGATAGATTGTATCATATTTTGGTTTTTTTCTGTTTTCAAAAAGGCTTTTCTTAAATATTAATTGCTTCCGTCTTTATTTTCAAAGTTTTTACTGTATTAAGATGTTAAGTAATAGTTGGCATAGTTCCACTATAGGCGCCCTCGTGACAAGTTGATTTTGGGTCTGTGACATTACTCTCGTTTCCAATTAATCAATAGACAATGTAATAGCACAATTTGCCTATTACAATCTACTGCGCATCTTCTTGTTCATATAAGAGAATTCATGCCATAATCTACCCAACCAGTAGTATTATATTCTGAACATTAACCCCAGCCCAATCTAATCGGGGTATCTATCAATCTCGAGTCTAAATTAATCCATGAAATTCAAGGTTAAATCTTACTTCGATTGTAGAAATTCATTGAATTTGTATTCAGCTTATCCAATCTCTTTAGCGTTGTTCTTGACTGTCTTGGCTCATGCAAAACACCTATGGCGAGATAAGGCTTTTGTTTATATACCACAGACCACAGTATAAAACATGGCGAAATAGGTCTTCTTCCTCCTTGCAGATTTCACACCATTGCCACAACGCAATTGTGTCGATACATAAAGTGTATTATTAGTTTTATTTGGTACAGATACCATGTGCGCATCTGATTTTAAAATAAAATAAAATAAAGCGAGCTGCTAAAAAAAGAACTTATCTCTACATTTGGTTTACTTAGTTGTACGAAATAGACAACGAGTAGTACTATTCATTACAATTATTTATCATATTCATATACAGCTTCTTTGTTATGTACTTATATATTGTAGAAAAAATTTCGTCTGAGGTGCATATAGTTCGCTACTTATAAAACTCATACAACATGATACGAACAAACTAAATTAAGATGAAGAAGATCATAATTTGACATGAAATTAAGAGGAAGAAGATTAATTTGACATGATCATGATCATCAGCTGGAAAGGCCAAAACGGACTTGAACATCATAATCCTTCAACCAAGTTTGTCCTTGTAACAAGGATTCAACTGTGAAATTCTGGGCAGCATCTTTGCCTATTGCCCCTTGATATCCAGCCCACTTGACTCTAGAGGCGACTTCAGATCCAGCGCCTTTGTTGCTGTACTCTGCAAAATACAGGGTGCTTAACGCGTAGTCCCCGTTCGAGGCTACCCATCCTTCAGGGTCGATCACATCAGTAATATCCGTCTCCATTACAACCGTCCTCGAATATTCCTTCATTGGGCGACCTAAGTAACTCTTAACCTTTGATTTTTCAGGATCAAGCTTATCGTCCGCGAAAATGCCACACGTTTGCAAGACGGTCCCTGTGTTTTGACGCTTGTTCGACCTTCCTTGAGCAGTAATGACGTTCTTTTGGTCATCCAATGGTTTTCTTAGGTAAATTTGGCAATTCTGGAATACAGCAGCAGCGTTGCCCGAGATAATGTCAACCGTGCCTGTAATGTAACATCCGCGATAGAATTGTCGATGGGTTGCAGCGTGGATGACGCTTTGGTAACCCTCCATGCGACAATTTACAAATATTGTGTGATCAGCTTGGACACGGAGTGCCACTGCTTGTAACTTTTCTGGACCCGCTGTGTTTCGGAATCCTATCTTATATGCAATAAATCCATCCCCTGAAATAACTGCATAAAACAGAGGAAAAGAGAATACAAGTGACTTGACATGTTGTTAAAGTAATGCGCACTATAGTTATTGTTTATTAGAGATTTGGAGGGGAAGTATGAAGAGATAATAAGATGCTCCAAAAGGTTGTGAGTACGAGTCTACCTAAGAGCAACGTGAGAAGTTCTTGGAGGGAAGGATGTAAGGGGTCTATTTGGAAATAACCTCTCTACCACAGAGTAGAGATAAGTTCTGCGTACACACTATCCTCCCCAGAGCCCACTAAGTGGGATTATACTGAGTTGTTGTTGTACCTTATAAGTTGTATAAACTAATAATACTCCTTCAAAATAGAACGATTTTGTTTGGAGGTCAGTGTTTCTAATTTTCTTGATCGTTTGGTACATGAGAAGAATAATAATTTCGCGATAAAGTTTGAGATTAACTTTATCTCATATTTGGTTTGAGATATTAGCTAATTCTGAAATAACTTATACTAAAATGGTGGGATTAGCTATCCCATATAGAAGGTGGGATAATCAATCCGCATGGGATATCTTGTAATATCTCACCATTGCACCAAACGACCCCGGTGTCTAAATATGTACATGTTCAAAAACCATAGACAAAGTACTATCATAATTTTTAATTATTTAACATGTTCCTAGTTAAAAAACAATTTGGCCTCCTACAAAAATAAGGAATTAATGTACATACACTAAAAATGCAAATAATTTTAATATCAATAGTGTAATGTAACTTATTTTAGCGGGTTGTCTACCATATTTCAATTAAGGGTATCACTTTTAAATGACTTGATTATGTTAAGAGTTGGCTGCAACTCTCAATAGGTCGTTTTGGATTTACTTTCTAATTGGAAATGGAAAGTTAGAATCCGTCCATTCACTTTAGGTCCAAGCTGCAGAAGCAAGGTCAAGAACCGCAGAAGCGATTCCGCATATGCGGGCCTCAGACCACAAAAGCGGTCCAACCCCCTCTTGCCCAGTTCCGCAGATGTGGTTCTGTTGGGAAGATAAATACTTACCAACTGTTGCACTTTGGTATGTTGACAGATCATCCACAATGTTTTTGCTCCCGGTGATTACACTCTTTTGGGATCCGTCTCCAAAAAATGTAAGATTGGTTTGTGACACAACTACATTCTCTTCATAAACTCCTTCTTTCACATAAATAAAGTACCTGCATTCTCAACATCATATATGAAAATCACAATTTTGATACATCACCTAGTCTTGATAGACACATCTATTACTATTTGGAAAAGGATTGTACCTTCCTTCAAAGCTTGGAACTGCCTTTAGAGCATCACTTATGGTAGTAAAATCACCACTACCATCTTTTGCAACAGTGACGTTTGCAATACCCTTTGGATCTTTACCTTCTTCTTCTTCCAACATTCTACGATCACCTTGATTCATCCATGTCGGAACGCCTAATCGTGTTGTTAGAAGACGTCTTTTAGCATTATTATTTGTCTTTGGAGATGTTGTTGACAATTCGGACGCAACAGCCAGAGAATTGATGGTATGTTCCCCTATTTTCTTCAATGCAGTTTGTGCCGTGGACTGGTCTGCTTCAGGGTATCCGTCCACACACATGTCTTGGTATGTTAAAGCTGCACTTAACTTGTTATTGAGTTCAGTTGTTGCTGAGGCGGCATCATTAATGCCGCCATCAAGAATGTAAATAGAACTGTTCAGGTCCTTTTTGGCATCGGCAAGGAGGGACATACAATCGTCATAGGCTGTCGATTTCTCTGGAGAATCCTTGTTGATTTTGCCTAGTTCATCAATACCTTTTGCAATCTCATCAATAGCTGCAGACATGGTTGCCTTGAGAAGATCCGCAGGTTGAGCCCCGGAGGCATTGGTTTGTAAAACTTTTGATAGGATGTCCCCGCAAGTTTGATTGAATTCCGTGGCTGCACATATTGCTCCTATAGCTCCTTCAGCTTGTGGTGAAGGAGCTGGTGCTGCTGCATTGTCACCCTCTTGTGGTGACGGTGCAGGAGCATTATCAGATGATGGTGAAGGGGCTGCAGCATCCTCGACTGGCGGTGCTGCAGCACCTTCCTCCTTTGGTGGAGGGGCAGCACTGTCATCAAGGGGCGGTGCTGCAACCTTAGGAGGTGTTGATGCTTCGTCATCCTTAGGAGGTGGTGTTGCATCACTTTTAGGGGTCGCTGGTTCTGTTGAAGGGGGCGTCGAAGCATTCTTATTAGATTTGTTGGCGGAGGCATCCTCGCTCTTGTTTTTGAACACAACAAGGTAGACAACAGCAGCAGCAACCGCGGCGAGGATGAGGAGAAGTAATACGACAGCGATCATGATCCTTCTCTTCATCTTTTGCTGCCTTTCGAGCTTTCTTCGCTCTGAAATTTGATCAAAATCTTGAAACGCCATTTTGGATTGAGTCCAGGAATTGAGACAGAGATTAGAAATATCTCTGCCCTGGATTCAAGCCAAGGCAGAGATGTTACACCGAGAGCTTTCTTTTTTTTGTTATTTGGTTTTCCTTTTTTATTCTCTTGTTCACTTTAACTTGGCGAATTTTTCAGATGGACTTGAGTGTGCAAATTTGAGAACCATGATTTCTGTAAGAAATGGAAAAAAGAAGTCTGGAGTAGAGAAATTTTAGGACTTGTTATTTGGAGTCCAGACAGTTAAAACTTCCCAAAAAATGGGTGATCCATGTTATTTCTTCCCATTCAAAACTCCATAAAAAGTTCCATTCCATTCAATTGCCGCTTTTCCTTTGACGCCTATCATTTTATCTAATTAACATATTTTACTCTCTATTTTTGCACTGCAATTATTCAGATAATTAAATTGTTACTATAAACTAAATCGAATGCTCATCGAAAAAGAACTTCTATGGTCACTAAACGCTAACCAGTGCTTTCCATGTTAAAGTAGGAACTAAAAGGAGAATTTGGTCCTATATGTACTTGGTTTTATTATTGCATGCGTTGAAGAGCATCAAGAACAATGAAGTAGGTGTTAGGATCGAAAAATCGGATAGTGCCAAATTTAGCCAAATAATGTTGTAATGACAATAACAAAGATAATGCAAGTTGATAAGGACAATTAAAGCACATAAAGAAGACACAAATTTAACGTGGTTAGGTCAAAAGCGGAGAGGAGCAAATTCACCATAGCAACAAAAGTACAAAAGACGTACAAAATTAGAGCAAATACTTTAAGTAATCCGAAATAGCCCCGAGAGAATAACCTACAAGATCACTCCAAAGAAAGGGACCACACAAGTGTTTCCCAAATGGAATCACTTGCCAACTCGAAAAGGCTTTGTGAACACGTTAGCATGATTTTCTCTAGTGTCTTCTGAATAGAGACCTTTCCATCAACAATGGTTTTCCGGATAAAATGATACCTGATGTCAATAATGCTTTGTCCTCTCATGATGTATTTGGTCTTAATAATAACACTTTGACTAACAAAAAATATTAATACCACCTTGGTGTTAACTGAGTACATCAAATAGACCCTTCAACCTTTATAGCCTCGGTCACTGATAGCTCAACCACTGATGCAAAATACATAGCCTATTAGTGATATTCTTTTATCAAGATCACCTCCATAATCTAAGTCTACAAATCGACCAAAGAGTAAGTATTTTTCCCAAACTCCAAACATGTATCTGATGTACCTTGCAAGTATCTAAGAATTCATTTCATAGTCTGCCAATGTGCTTTACTAGGGCAAGCCGTATACTGGCTCACTACACTTACTGCTTGGAAGATGTGTGCACACCATTGCATATATAATATTGTTGATTGCATTGGAATAAGGTACATATGGCATATACCTCTCTTCTTTCTCAGCTGACGGTAATTAAGCAGCCGATAACTTAAAATGAGTAGCAAGAGGGGTACTAACTGGTTTAACATATTTCATGCCAAACCTCTCCAAAAACTTTCTCCAAGTACTTCGTCTGGGGCAGGAATAACATGTTGGCTCCTTGGTCTCTTTTGATCTCCATGGCAAGAATTTTGTTAGCTGTAACTATATTTTTCATTTCAAATTCACTTTTAAGCCGACTTTTCAAATTGTGAATTTCTGTAAAATCCTTAGAAGCAATGAGCATTTCATCAACATAGTAATAAGTACAGAAATGAACCATCATTTAATTTTCGGAAGTTCACACAACTATCACGCTTGCTCCTCGAATACCATGACCCAACATAAAGAAATCAAACATTTTGTACAATTATCTTAGAAACTTCTTTAATCTGTACAAGGATTTCTTCAACAAGCAAATATGATCTTCTTTTTTTTTTAATTTCAAATCATTCAAGTTGGTGCATGTATATTTGTTCCTCAAGTTCGGCATGTAAGAAAGTTGTCTTAACATCAAGCGAATCATACATGGCAACTAAGGCAAGAAAGAAAACGAATAGAGCTATGTCTAACAACATGTGAGAAAATATCATTAAAATCAGCTCCTTGTACCTAAGTATAGCCTTTTGCAATTAATCGTGCCTTATACCTCGCGTCTTCAACCTCTAGAATGTCATTTTTTTCTTGAAGACCCATTTGCAACCAACAATTCTCTTTCCTGATGACGGCATCACAAGAGACCAAGTACCAATCTTGTGGAGAGATACAATTTCTTCATTCATTGCAATCAACAACTTGGATGGATCAACACTAGAAACTGATTTGAATATTTTGATGGTTCTCCAATTTCTTCAGTTTCTTCTGCAATTGAAAAACCAAATGCAAAATAATCTCTAGTCCTTAATGGTTGTTTACTTTCTCTTCTTTGTCTATGTTTGTCTATAAAATACTCCTCTTCTTCTGGTTCAACTTCAGGATTCTGAACTTCAAGAAATTTTCTCTAAAGTTGGTGAGCCTGGCTCAGAAGGAATGCAATCTCAACCTGCACCTGCTTCTTTGTACTCTTCCCTTTATCTGTATTACAAGAATTAGAGAACTCTTTTATGGAATGCAACATAAAAGATTCATCAAAGGTTACATCTATGCTAATTATAAATTTTGGTGTCATAGGATGAGGATAACATAGTCGACATCCTTTCACCCAAGATGCATACCCAAGGAAAATGCACCTTTTATCCTCTGGCTATAATTTTCCACCATTTACATGCATGTATGCAGAGCAACCAAATATCTTTAAATCAAAATAATTAGCAGGAGTACCTGACCATATTTCCTTTGGAGTCTTAAAGTTCAAGGGTGCAAAAGGAGCACTATTCACAATATATCAAGTTATAAAGATAGCTTCTTCCCAAAAGGCGTTTGTCAACCCAACATTTGAAATCATATAGCGAGCCCTTTCCAAAAGAGTTCTAGTCATCCTTTCTTCCACATAATTTTGTTGAGGTGTCATTTTTACAGTACAATGTCGAGCAATTCCTTCATTATTGCAAAATTTGTTGAATTCATCATTATAAAACTCAAAGCCATTATTTGTTCTAAGTCGCTTAACCTATTTTTCTGTTTACTTCTCAATCAAAACTTTTCATTATTTGAAAGTTAAGAAAACATCACTTTTATTTTTCAGAAAATAAACCCGAACTTTCCTTGAATAATCATCAATGAAAGTTAACATATACCCGGCACCACCTTTTGATTTGGTGAGTGAAGGACCCCAAAGATTTGAATGAATGTAATCCAAAGTACCTTTTGTTCTATAAATTACTGGAGATTTGAAGCTGACTCTTTTCTACTTCCCGAACACACAGTATTCACAGAGCTCCATATTTCCAGTACTTTGGCCATACAAGCGACCTCTTTTGGCCGAGGATGGAAAGAATGTTTTCACTTATTCACCCAATCACATATGCCACATTTTGTTGATGTTAGAATCTGATTTATCTAATGTTGAAACTGCAACAACACCTATAACATTAGATCCTAATAGAGTATACACCGTACCAGATATGCATGCTTTCAAGATCACAAGAGCTCCATGAGAAACTTTCAAAACTCCACATTCACGTGTGTACTTACACCCAAGAGATTCTAGAGTGCCCAAAGAGATGAGATTTTTTTCAAGTCAGGAACATGTTTAACATCGGTGAGATTTCTCACCACACCATCGTGAATTTTTGATTTGGACAACATTGTTGCCCATCAAGACAACTCCGCCTCCAATGGTTTTTATATGGTATATAAATCCTGATTGGGACACATACGATAAGAGCAACCCGAATCTAATATCCACTCATTTTTTGATTTGAAACGACTATTAGTTGCTAAAAAAATAGTGCCCTCAGTCTCATAAGCAGCTACACTTGCTTCGGTAGTGTTATTATTTTTGTGCTCATTTTTCTTTTCTGTATGCTTTTCTTTGTCTTTCACTTTAAAGTATTCAGAAATAATATGATTTTTATGACAGTATTTGCATATGATATTTGTGTATATGGATTTTGACCTTGATTTAGGTCTCTCACTACTTTGAATCTTTTTTATTGGATCTACCTCTTATGTACAATCATTCCCCTTGGTTTCCACTAGTTTCCTCAGTAATATCTCTATCTTTTTTTCTTTTGATTTTAAAATAGATTTGATATCTTTATAAGAGATATTATCCTTTTCATAAAGCATAATATCTCTTATATGCTTAAGCGACTTGGGTAAGGAAACAAGCAATAACAAAGCTTGATCCTCATCTTTGATTTCAACATCTATGTTACTTAAATTCGAGGAACATGACCGGCGCCCGACCGGGTAGCCCCAGCCAAGCAGACCTGGGTGCCTTTCCTACCCCACGTGTTACCCCATGTTTTCCTTACTCAATATTCCAAGAACTAGCCATATGATTAATTTAGAACACCTTTTTGCAAAACATACATATATACATAATAGCTAGTGAAATTACCAATTTGTTGCCCAACAGATGAAACATGGATATACATAAGCTTCTAACCCACATCCACTATCTACGGAGCCTCTAAAAGTATAACAGGATAATACAGTATTTGCCGATAACAAGGCTCCAGCAATACCTTACACAAAATTAAAATAAAACTTCGAAAACAAGCGGCCTAAGCCACGCAGGGCCTCGAGAGGAATGGGGCTCACCAAAAAGCCGGTGGAAGACGAAAGGGGAGCTAAGATCGGTTGGCTGGAGTACGTGCTACAGATCCACCTACAATCATAACACGAATATAGCGCCCCGACAAAAGGGACGTCAGTACATTTGAATTGTACTGTATGTTTGGAAAACTTTACCCTGAGTAACCTCAAGCCACACACAAGTAACAACAATAGAGGGAAACAACAATTGAATACACACAAGGAAAACAATCAAGACAAACAAGTTATCAAACTCTCCTTTCCCCATCATTATTTCCACATTTTTAATTTTCACAATGTTCTCATATTTCATTTCAATACTGATATCGATTACTTTCCACCCTTATTACCTTGGCCACTCTTATCACCACAACCCACACCATATTACTTCATGTTGCGGCGCAACCCGATCCAACCGAGCAGTCACAATTCACAAACAACACCACAAATTTAATAATTTACAAGGATAACAACAATAAGTTTCAAGAGCAACAACAACAAATCACAATAACAATAGCAAAACATCTCAAGGACCAACAACACAACTCACAAAGGGTTTTATATGACTATCCATGCCATTTTCATCTTTTTCAACAGCCTGTTGTATCATTTAGATCACAATAATAGTTTTCCACGACTAACCACAAGGGACGTTATCACAGTTATTTCAATTTCACCAATTTCGATTCTTTTCTATCATTTATTTCACAGTTCTTACCACATACACATTCGCAATCACAACTTGGTTTATTGTCATTTACTTGCACAATCATATCGGATATCTTAACCAACAACACATAAGGCACAATATTGACATGAATTCACAAATGGTTCACATAAATAAACACATACTACTCACAAGAGTTTGACTTCACAACTAATCCATGAAGATATCACATACCAAGTATTTGGACACCAAACAAGGAGATTTTACAAAGGTTAAAGTTAGCCATACACACCTGCAGCTGAATTCCTTTCTAATTTCTACTCCCAATTCACCAAAAATCTAGCAATGTCAATATAGTGCACAAATTAATACACATAACTTAGAATTGAAGTTCACAATTGCTACTCAAACTTATTTAGGTTATCAACCCCTCATTGAGCACTCCTTTACCCCTATCCAATTCCTCTTACTAGATTTTAGGTTTTAATAGACATGCATGAATGATTTCAACCATTATTTTCAAGGACCCATGCATGAGACTCCCCTCTCTAATTTAAACCATAATTTCAACGAGGAGGGTTAGGGATTTTACCTGTAAGAAAAATGGGTATGAAGATAAACTCAAAATTTCCAGGCCCGGATTATTTTGAAGAACCAATATTTGGAGAAAATGACTTTCTCTCTCAAGACCATCTCTTCCTCTCTCTCTTATTTTGTTCAGCAAGATTGTTAAAATGAGGGGGTTGGAGTGTTTTATTAAAAAAGGCCGGGTTTTAAAATTTAGAAAAATAGAAGCCAGAGCAAGATCTGAGTCGCATTCTGCGATTGCAGAATCGAAATGTGGTCCGCAGATTGGACCACAAAAATGCCCCCAAAATGCTGAAGGGTCTATTTGGGTCAGCGATAGGAATGTAGTCCGCATTCCTGTTATGCGGTCGCATTTTGCACCACAGAATTGACCTCTACAAATCCTTGAGGAATTTATGCGATGATTATGCGGTCCGCATATTGATTATGTGATCACATAATGGACCACATTTTCAACATCAATTTGACAATTCTTCTGTTTCACTCTGCGGCAGAAATGCAGTCCGCATAGCTGATCTACGACCGCATTCTGGACCGCAAAATGGCAATTTTCTAGAAAATTTATTATTTTGATTTTTTAAAGCATAGATCAATACCAAGGGTCGCCGCGAAGAATTCTACACATTCCTAACACATATTCAGAGTCGACACCACAAGTTACTAGGTTTTGAGTCCAATAATTTTACGGGGTCTCATAGTGAATGCCTCAAAACATTTTATTATTATTGTTATTATTATTATTACTAAGTAAAACTATTATGATGAACTTTAGGAAAAATTGCATGGGGCACCTTATTTGGTCACCCCCATTTAACCTATATCTATATATTTTTTTTTAAATTTTTAACTTGCACCCACATTTTAAATAATTTCAGTCCCCTTTCTTCTCCTTCTTTTAAATCATTCATCAATCCTCTCTTATTCACAGGGAAATTATACCAGCAAATAAATAAATAATATACCAATATAAATAGTGCAAATCTAAAATTTGGTTTAGTTGACGCCTTCCCCGATTGAAGTGCATGATTAACATATCATATTTTACGCCCAGTAAGAGAAAAAGGATCACATTCTTTCTCTTTATTATATGCATTACTATAGACACAAAATACTTCTCTGCCTCCATTTTGTGTTAGTGTTCGATAAATATATGTTGAATTCCCCTTTCTACGTGCAATGAAAACTTCACAATATTTGGAGAATGATATTTTTGTATGACAATGAAATATTCAATGAAAAATATTTTGCTCGCACCAAAAAAGATAGGAAAAAGATGGTCCAGCAAAAAACTTCATTCGATAAAAACATTAGCTCTAGAGCTGAAGTTCGACAGTTCCAAAACAAAACTTCAGCTCTAAAGCTGAAGTTCGCTAGTTACAAATAAAAAATTCAGCTCTAGAGCTGAAGTTCGCCAGTTACAAAATTCAGCCTTGTACGCTCAAGTTATGGGCCAGACGGGTACGTTTGTAATTTTTTTTGCAAAGCGGACACATGTTAAAACGTGATACAAAAAACGGGTATAGATGCAAATGCCCATGAACTTTAATGCCTTGATTTTGGGCCCAGGCTAGTACTATTTATATGAGATATTCTTAAAAAACCTTCAAAGGTACCAACAAAAGGAATGTTCAATAGAAAATTCTCTTTGAAAGTTCCAAAGCTATACTAGCCGTTACTTCTGTCCAAGTTGTTCGACCTCGTCCTTGATGAACCATTCATCGGCTTGTTCTGTTGATCACTGATCGACCTCCGCCAAATTAGCCATATCGATTTGCAGGTTACTCATGAAAATCATCTTCGTATGTCGAATTTTTCTAGTTCGATTTTGACCGTACTACCACCACGACAGGAAGTAGCACCACAAGAGGAACTGCCGGCACGAGAAGAGTTGTCAGCACGAGAAGAGTTGTCAACACGAGAGGAACTACCAACCGCAACACCGTAGTGGACACTACTTCTATATGTCATCTTACCCTGTTTGCTCACCCAATCCACTTACTGGCTGTATTTACCTTTCTCAACATCCATCTGGTTATGAATTCAATTCTTTCTTAATCATGTTTTTTTTTAGCACTATTATTCTTTAATAGATTTCCACCTTACTTTGATTTTGGACTCCATTAATGTGACATGACATAGCACAAGTAGTACTTCTTGAACGTCAACATCACGGAGATATTTGGGAAAACAGTTGAAGCGAAGCCCACACAACTGCCTAAGAGGGAAAAAAAGGAATTTCCACGTGAAACCTGTATTGCTGTTTGGCTTTATCATGGAAACCGCGTACAACCCTCCCTTTTCTTCGATTTCAATCAATGAGAAGACAACAAACGCATTAATTCTTTCATGGAAGTCCATTCCAACTTGTTGTCGTGCTTCTTAAATCCATATCTCCTATAGGCTATTCAAACGTCCATTTAATGTAGTTGGTTTGGAGGATGTGTGGATAAGTTTAAAAGCGGTTCAGCTTATAAACAACTTTTGACCAATCTATCGCATACATTTGGTAAATATCCAAAGGATTTATAAGCTAAAATCAATCATAAGTCATTATTTATGATTTTTCAGCTTATAATCACTTTTTGTTTTACCAAAATTAGTTTATTCTTAATAATATTTTTCCTAAAATAAGTTCCTAACTTTCTCTTTATTCCATATCTGTTGTTTATCCTTTTTTTTTACAAAGAATTTTTTTAATTTATAATGTGTAAAGTTTTAAGGATATTTTGATCAATTTAAAAAAATAATATATAGTTTATTAGCATTTTTCTATCAAACACATCAACTGTTTATTTTTAGGTTTAGCATATTTATCCAAACACATAAATGCTTATTAAAAAATTAATTTCAGCATATCGACTACTTACGATCATCTAATCTAAACGGGCTCTTGGCTCCTTGTCACCTTCTCCTTTTCTTCTCTTTTTTGTTATATATTTAAGAAAGTCAAAAAGAAAAAATCTACATTGAAAATATATGTCAGCTTATTTGATTAACAAGTTTAATTTTGCTAATCATGGCTAATTGAACCAAGTTTTTTGAGTAAAACCAAAAAAACGAAAGGACTGATATTTAATAACACATGCACCCACAATTGCGGCGTTTTTATAACGGAGGTTATTGGAAACTGCCACAATAATCACTATATGTGACAACCCGATTGGTCATTTTGAGCAATTGCGTCCGATTCGGTAGTTTGAGGTCTCGAGCAGCTTCGCATTAGGTATATTGACTTGTGTGCATGATTGGATTCGGTATCCGGATGAATCAGAATTGAATTGGAAGAATGAATCTAGTTTTGGAAGTTTAAACAGTAAAAATTTGACCGGAATTGTATTTTTGAGTAAACGGCCCCGTAATGGGTCGTGGGTGACTCAAACAGTTTCATATGGTGATTTTGGACTTAGACGCGCATCCTGATTCAGGTTTGGAGGTTCGTAGGGTAAATTGAGGCATCTCGGCGAAAGTTGGAGAAGTTGAAGTTTGGAAAATAGAGAATTTTGACCCATAGTTGACTTTGAAGATATTGGGGCCGGAATACAATTTTGAGAGTTGGAGTAGCTCCATTGTACCATTTTGGACTTGTCTACAAAATTTGGTGTCATTCCGGATTGATTTGATAGGTTTCGGCACGAGTTTAGAAACTTGAAGATTTGAAAGTTCATGAGTTCGATTTATGGTTGATTTTGTTGTTTCGGTGCTGTTTTATGTAATTTGAAACCTTGAGCAAGTCCATGTTAGGTTATATGACTTGTGTGTGTGATTAGATGGGGTTCCAGAGGCCTCAGGTGTGATTCAGATGGGCTATGGATTATTTTTCTCCTATTTTGAATTGTTGTTTTTGCTTCTAGTATGCCTCTTCCGCGATCGCGAACCTCAAGTCGCGTTGGCGATGTGTTGTGTTTGGTCGCCTCTTTTCCCTTCACTGTGTTTGCGTATGATCCTCCGCGACCGTGAAGGTTTATTTTCCTCTACTTAGCGGTCGCATTTGTATTTCCGCTTTCGCATAGTAGAAATTAGGAGTAGGGGGCAATTGGCTATTTGCTCCCATGATCGCGTAAGACCAGCCCATTTGTTCATCACGTTCGCCTCCCCTTTCTTGCAATCGCGAAGGGCACTTTCTTGAAAGCTTTAAATTTCTTCTACGCGATCGTGTCTCCTCTTCCGCGATCGCGATGCATAAAAGTCTGGGCGGACTGAATATATCCCTAACTCGAGGGTTTCACCTTTTTCACCATATTTTGACTTCTAAAGCTCGGTTCTTGGCGATTTTTGGTGGGATTTTTATGTAATTCGATTGGGTAAGTGTTCTTCAACTAGAATTAAATATATTCCAAGAATTTGTCCTTGTTTTTATCATTTAAATTATGGTTTGGGCGGGGGAGGGGATGGTTTTTGAAGAAAAATTCTAAAATGAAAAATCATGATTTAAGGGACCAAATGGTGTCGGAATCGAATAAATTTTATATGGTTGAACTCATTTTGGAATGGGTGATCGAATTTTGTAAAATTTGACGGGTTTCCAGGTGCGGGCTATGGGGTTCGATTTTTATATTTTTATAAAGATTGAAACTTTATGATCCGGAATAATTTCTTAGGTATTTTATTTGTGCTTTGAAGTTAATTTGGTTAGATTTGAGCAGTCCGAAGGTCTTTTCACCTAAGAAGTACATTTTAGAGTATCGATTTGTCGCCTTTGAGGTAAGTATTCATCCTAACCTTGTGTGGGAGCACCCTCCTTAGGAATTGAGTCTTTTATGCTAATACTAGTCCATGCTTGCGAGGTGACGAGTGTGTGATCGAACTTACTTGTGAAAAATTTGCCTCTAGAGTTCTTAGGTCCTTATGTGGAAAGTATGCTTGAAGTTAATTGTTGGTACAAGTTTGGTTATAGCTGATTCTCTCACCGGAACATATTTAATTCCCACTATTGGTTCCTTGCCGCGACGTGTTTTTTCTTGATGTTGACTCTTTTGCCGAGATATTATTGTTTCCTTATTATTCTTTTGCCGGGATTCTTTTATAAATGATGATAGATATGTAAAATGGGAGCGGGTGATATGTCTATCACAAGATATATAAAATGGGAGCGGGTGGTATGCCTACCACAAGATATATGAAATAGGAGTGGGTGGTACGCCTACCACAAGATATATAAATTGGGAGCGGGTGGTACGCCTACCACAAGATATATAAAATAGGAGCGAGTAGTATGCCTACAACAAGATATATGAAATGCGAGAGGGTGGTATGCCTACCGCAAGATATAAGAAAAGGGAGCGAGTAGTACGCCTACCACAAGATAAATGAAATGGGAGCGGGTGGCACGCCTACCACGAGATAAACAAAATGAAAGTGAGATTCTGTGTTTGGTTTACTTATCCTTGTTAGTGATTGGATTGTGGTGTCATGCACTTTTGGTTTGCTATGTTTAGTCGTTGTTATCAGTTCAAACGTTTAAACTGTTTAATTCATTTATTGTTGTGATCCTTGTGTTAGCACCCACAATATTTTCAACACCTTACCATATTTATATATATAATTAATTATACATTCCAATATTTCAAACTTCAATAACGGTACATCCTTAATTCAATTAGTTTCTCAATTATATCCCTTAAAACTGTTTGAGGTTGTATTTTACTTGAAGGAAATTCCCACCAAGTTTTAAGTTATCAACTCCCCTGTCAAAGGTAATAATTCTTCCGATGTTGTATTTTAAATTTAAAGCGGTATTTTTCTTACTCAAATGGTTTCTAAAAATCAGACTGAACTACTTGCTTTATGCATGGGTCTCAACATCGCTATACATCGACATCTCTCACCGCTCATCAATGAGATGGATGTACGTACAATCATAGGTATCTATAATTTAGCATTATAGACGAGGTGCTTGCTCCAACAGCTGGATAGTCTGTCCATACATCATGTTTACAGAGAGCAAAATTGTATAGCAGATAAATTAGCATCATGTGGAGTCATGGAGCTGAAGGAACAGTGCATGTTGTTTGGCCAACCACCACCTTTTTGGAACGGGATCAGCAAGGCACTTATCACCAACGACTTATTAGGGATAGCAATAGCTTGTCTGACTCTTTGCTCTCTGGAACAACTACTGTGTGTAGTAGTCAGTTATTACTTAGTACTAGTTTGTACCCTACGTATGCTACTACTTATGTTCGGGACTCCCGTTTGGGAAAGTTTTATAATCTCATGCCTCTCCTTCATCGGCTAACTATGTGTGTTGACCTACTTTAAGTTAATATAACAAGTTTATCTATCCAACCAAACACACACACACACACACACACATATATATATATATATATATATATATATATATATATATATATATATATATAGTATGTATATGTATATGTTTGTATTAATATAAAGCACAAATCACTTAGCAAACTATAGTTCTTTTTATCCCTTAAAATTTTCACAATGGCTAAAATTGTAATTTAAGTTAGCTTCTTAATAATTAAGACTTTGCAAATTAACTAAAATTTTGATTATTAAATATTTCCTTATTAAATTGGGTAGGAAATGCTAATATTTAGAACTTTAAAATCTATTAAAAATTTACTTTATATAAAAAATAATTCATTTATAATAAATTTGCTTATTGTATGCAGGCATAC
Organism: Nicotiana noctiflora; assembly: GCA_032618575.1. NCBI lineage: Eukaryota > Viridiplantae > Streptophyta > Magnoliopsida > Solanales > Solanaceae > Nicotiana > Nicotiana noctiflora. The sequence continues at coordinate 21,917 of JASVEL010006154.1, read as the reverse complement.
AAATTAGGCACACACATATATTTGATAATGCAAAAGTTCCATACACATTTCTTCCAAATTAAATATTATGCACATGAATTTATATAATTTTTTTTAAAATTTTTTATTTCCACTATAAAAGTTGAGTCCATGTTTTAGCTATCTATAACTTCAATTTATTTTGACCATCTAAAAGTTATTGGTAGTATGGAAATTTTAAAGGCCAAAATTTACAATAATGCGGGAGAAAAATGTATAGCATGTATTACAAATGATTTGCGATTAATATTTTTTTCTTTTTCGTAAATATTCCAAAATAACATCCTATTATATTTTTTATACATTCAGTGAAAAAATAGTAATTCAACATTATATTTTTAGAATTTATATTGTCACTCTTATTAATTTTTTAGGAGCTATAAGCCAACCTCATCATTCTCATATGTATAAAAAAGGACGAAGATTTAATTAATGAATTTATATTATCTAATAACCATTGCGATAAAAGTATATTTTGGAATTATTTATTTTCGATAATTTTCACAAGGTATTCTTATAAAACACTGAGAACTTTCATTTGATAAGATTTTATCCTTTATGAAACTAGCTAAATAGAGTCTACGAACATATATTTACAAAGTTATACTTTTTATTTTAATTTTACAATTCAAACATCTTTTAATACTACTTATGTGATTTCTTAAAAATTATTATACCAATTGCTACACCCTAAAACTAGTCATTATAAAAGGCAAGATTGGAAAAAAAAAAACAGAAACAAACAAACTATTATATAGAGGTTATGTTGTAAATATACACGATCTATTAAGTAGTGGAACTAAAATGGATAAAGGTACAGAGTGGATGACTAAATAGAAAGGAATCATCCGTGTAAATTCACCAAAAGCCCGAAAAGCAACCAACAAAGAACAAAAGATGAATATATATCAGTAGAGAAACAATTGATGTGGTAAGCCAAAAAAAAAAAACAAAACAAAAAAAACAAGGGAGATAACATGGATATGATAATTAAATTTGGCCCCAAGCTTAGGTCAATTAAACAGCTAGACCAGCAGTGTACTTAACTCCAGTAGAAGGCAACCATGAGTTACCCAAAATGAATTGAGCCACTGTAAAATTATTCGCCTGCGATGAATCGTTGAGTAGATGATAACCAGTCCAATTGACTCTAGCACCTAAGCCCGCACCGGGACCGAAATTTTGATACTCGGCGTAGTATAATGTGTCAAGTGATATATTACCGTTCCACTCTAACCAACCCTGTGGTTTAATTACATTACTCATGTATGATTGCATTATGACAGTGCGCGAATATGCCTTCCACGGTCTACCAAGGAATGTTTGTGTAGAGTTAAGTGAAGCTAATAGATCTGGTTCACCAGATATATTAGAGAATTGGATGGAGAAGCCTGTAGTTTCAGCAGCTTCTTTTCGGCCTTGGGCTGTGATGGTATTCTTTTGTTCGGGTAGTCCCTTTCGGGCTAATATTTGACAATTTTGGAAAACGACCGTGCCATCTCCAAATATGAAGTCTACCGTGCCAGTAATTACGCAGTTTCGGTAGAATTGGCGCATAGAATGGGCGTAGAGAGTGTCCTGGTAACCTCTGAACGCGCATCTGAACAACACAGACAAATCTGAGTCGGATCGAAATGCAACGGCTTGGTGCTTTTGTGGTCCTGCTGTGTTCTCAAATGTCATGTCCCGTGCAATGAATCCTTGACCTTTCACAGCTGCATACATATGAACACCGACATGTAATTAGTGTACGTAACTTGGATGAATCAAATCATTTTCTAACTTTGTTTTTGTCTTATATATGTAGCTAGTATGTCCTTGTTGATCCTTTTATCTTTGACCGTGTAAAACGTGAAAGCTGCCAATTTAATATACAAATCTGGTAGGTAGATATTTTTCAGACTCAAAACTCTCACTCTCAAGAATGGCCCATTCTCATTATAATCAAATCAAATGTGAGAATCATTCTATTATTTTTTCATGTTTTCCTTTTATGTGAAAAGCTTTACTATTTGAGGAATCAAATAAGTTTTCTTTAATTGTAATTTTTTAATTCTTTTAATGAGTCTAGGTGGGAGATGGACAGGGCAGTGGGAGGACAAAAAATTAATTGCAACCTAATTATAATGAAGAAGGTCGATCGGGTAGGAGATAAGGAAATGGAAGCATAGGGTGGTCATGATGATAATTAGATCTTGCACCAGACAATTAGGTACCAGGTAGCAGCTACACGAGCTACTACTCAATTATTTTGCTTTTTTCTTCTTTCTTTCGGTCCTTCTTTTTCTATTCAATTTTTAATGTACGCTCATTTTTAAAAAGAAAAATAATCCAATCTTTATCAACCAACAGTGTTATTAATAGCTATAACTGCCGAGTGGTTCAAAAAGAAAAAAGTTAAAAAAAATTTATAGTTAGTGAGAATTAACCAATGCTTCACAAAGGTTTTGAGTCTCCTTGATCACTAAGCTCTAGAAATTTTTTTGCTTTATTTATTTATATATATATAGTTAATTTTTCGGCGAATGGCTACGTGTGAACTGTAATTTTCTTCAAAGTGAGTCAGCCAACCATGACTAAAGTTGGGTCCTCTACTAAATTACACATCCTATTACCAATGGTTAGAATGAAAAAATTAAAGTGAAAGCCGATCCCATTTTTACTGTAAACAGTACTAACTGCATTACGTGTTGGAGTTCCCCTCAAACAGTCAGTTCTCTTGCCTAGCGTGCATCTACAGCAGATATTTATTTTTAAAATGTTTCACTATAAATATTTTGTTAATCTTTTCATGATCTGGACATCTTGCAGTCTGATCGTTATGGGGTACCAAATCCATTACTGAATTGTAGTACTGCTAGTAATTACTCAATCCATGACACGATTGATCAATTTACAGACATACCTTATGGGCCATCTTTAAATGCAGACATATAGTTTCATTTTTATAATCTTTTGCGTACAGTCTCAGCATTAAATAAATGTGGGGGGGTGTTTGAAATATATAGTACTATACGTGTATTAAGATAAGATAATAATAAATGGAATCAAATTAAAAACTTACCGAATGTTGCAGATCTGTAAGTGGTCCATCCATCAATAAAACTTCTATTCCCAGAAATAACAGTAGCATCTATTCCGTCACCAATCATCAATATATTCCATTTCTTCTTGCTAATTTCCACATACTCGTTATAAATACCTTTCTTGATATGTATCACAAATCTCTTGGTACTTAATTGTGGTGCTGCTGATATAGCATCTTTAATACGAGTAAAATTACCAGTTCCATCAAGAGCTACTACAACGTCCGCAACAACTCCTGTGCTGGGAGTTGACTGCAACAACCGTCTATCTTTTCGGTTAAGCCAGGAAGGGAATGAGTTGTCGTCTCCTTTTTTTGATGTTAGCCTCCTCTCTCGAGACCATTGCCATGGTTTTCCACGTCCGTCATTAGCCCTGGGGGCGTTTTTAAGAACGGGGCGGACCATGTAAAGAATGTCACGGACTAATGTTGTGACTTGGTTGAGGCTTCCTGCAACCAAATTCTTGACCATTCCATTTGTTCCCTCAAATCCATCTATGCATGTGTCTTGATTAATAAGTGCTCCGCTCAAATAATTCCTCAAATCTGCACTTAAATTACCTGTGCTGTTGTTTTTCCCTGTTGATCATAATATCACCGGTGTTATTAAAATGTTCAATGGACTAATGTTTATGCTTCTAAATTAATAAATAAATTAGTCAGTTATTCAATTTTCTGAAAGTCAAATATTGTTCAATTTATTTGACATTTCATTAAACTAACTCGTGCAAACTGCTGGACCAAGCATCTCCGACATTTATTTTTCACAAGAGTACTATCCTAGGATTCTTGGATAGTGGAATATGATATTAAAGTGAAAATAAAGCTGACCCCAATAAAGATTTGAATATTATGTAAAACATAAAACAGATCTCAATCACCTTTTGATAATAGAAGATGACCGTAACACCGTTTTGAGAAATATGCACATTTTCTTTCAAGGTAGTCAGTTGTTTTTCCTTTTTAGTATCTTTTTGTATTTCCTATATTTTATTATATTGCTGTTATTTTATTATTTATGTTATATTATATATTTTAATTATGAATCTATTAATAGTACTAATATATCGTCTCTTGTTATTTTTTTGAGCAGAGGGAACAGCCTCTCTACCCCTCGGGGTAGAGGTAAAATCTGCATACATATTACCCTCCCATATCCCAGAGTTGTTTTGGAAAACTGGAAGTGCTTTAGTGTACTTTCTTCGTATAAGGAGAGCTTAAATTATGTGCACTATGGTATATAAAATTTTTAAACAATCAAGTGTTAAAAAGTTACTCCTACTAATTACAAGTAAAGCAATATTATAAACATTAGTAATTAGTACTAATTTATTATCACATGTTAAACTACATGCTTAATTATTTTTACACTACCCGTGTATAAAATTTAAATCTTAAGAATAGATAAGAGAAGTTCCAAATTAAAGCACTTAAGAGTACTATTTACTCCACTATTTAAGAGAAACAAAACTAGGCCTATTTTAGTAAAAGGCAAAAGAGTGTAATACAGAGGATTAATTGGAGCAAAAATCTTCATACTCGTTGGGACGTCCAAGTGAATCCAACTCAAAAGTGTTCAGCTTTTAGTACACTAATAAAGAGTAAAAAAGTCCGAAAAGGAAAACAGAATCTATTGAATTAAAGCAAAGTGCAAATAAAGCGAGTATCTCAAAAAGAGAAGATAATTAACTATAGTAAAACTTTTCGGAAAGAACAGATAAAAAGATCACGTAACTCAAACAAAAGCAAATCAAAGTTATGGTCCTGCAGGCCACTATGTGTATCCAGAGTATATAGCTCAATGTTTCTTTACCACCAACTTATTTGACTGGGCACGGAGTTTAAGAAAAGAGCGAATTTTTTTGAATTTATGGTGTAAAATGAGGCACATGTATTTTTTGTGGCTATAAATTATTGCATAAAGGTAAATTGTTTCCAAATAAGGAAATGAATCATTCTTTTTGGCACAGACAAAAAGAAAATAGGTTCAAATACATTGAAACGGAGGGAGTAATAATCTAGAATCTAATAAATTAAAAGACTAAAATTATGTTAATTAGTGGTAAAGCAGTAAATTAAAAAAGAAAAACACACCTTTGGGATTCTGAGAAGCAGTGAGAGTCCAAGTAAGTTCATCTGCAGAGAGGTCCAACAGATCAATGCAATCAGAAATAGCATTCGAAAGTCGAAAATCGCCAAAGAAGCTGACGAATTTCGACACAATGGAAGTGACTTGACGGACAGTGTCAATGGTAGATTTAACAGAGCCCACAAACTCTGAAGCTGGCACATTTAAACACTCTGATTGAAGAAAACTTAAATCTTCCGCCCCACATCTCATCAAATTAGGACAACCTATACATAAAAGTAGAAGAAGCACACCACAAAATGAAGGCAAAAAATTACCCATAATTACTCACTTTAATTATAGAGCATGCACGTAATTATTTGGCTATAAGAAATCAAGATACCAGAGTTTTTGGAGGGACAAGTGTTGAAAATGTAGTGGTAATTAAATAAATAGGAGTACTATGGATAAATTAAGGAAAGATATAGGAGGTGGGGAGAGAGATGAGTATTGAATGGTGTTGTTAGGGGACAGGTGAGAGCATTGAAGAAGGGGAACGTGCATGGGTTTAAGAGTAGGGAACTTCCGACCTCTCTGTGTTGACCTATTTATATGCAGTTACGTTGGAGGGGAGGGGAGGGGAGGCTCTACGAATTATGTGGGCGAGGTGTGTCGGCGGCCACATTAGTTAACATGTCACTGCGACAGACCATATGATCACTGATCTTTTAGGAGCTTATATTATATCCTTTTTCTCAAAGTCTTCATTGGATGTGACAACTCCCATTTGACGGTGAACGTAACCATTTTTGCCATTTTTTTGAGGGTCCGAAGAGGAATAGTGGTAGGCCAAAAGTATTAGGGAGATATTATTAGGCAAGACTTGGCGTTGCTATACCATACTAAGGACGTAATCCTAAATAAAAATATGTGGACGTCAAAATTAGGGTAGAAGGTTAGTAGATAGTCAAGTGTGTGTATTTCGATTATTAACAACCTTGAGTATTACATGTTTTTTTTTATTATATTGCTGCTGATAATGCTTATCGTCTTATTATCCTATTATGGTTACTGCTTGTTTTCTTATTATTTTGGTGTATTGATTGGTTTTTCTTTTGTTGAGCTAGGGGTCTATATATCCGAAATAATTTATTTACCCTCGGATAAGGGTAAAGTCTGTGCACTGTTCTTCTCAGACCGACTCGTGAGATTATATTGAAGTTTTTATTGTTATTGTTATATATACCACTAATGTTTTAAGGAATAAGGCCGGCTACCAGATTTTTTTCCATATTTAAGGCTTGATCTGAGATATCTGATTAAAATTGAAGGGATGTTAACGATTGCACAAATAGTTGTAGAGCAATTTGTATATCAACATATACGAGTACTCATCCATCTATTTCAGTTTGAGATTTCTAATATTATTTTAAGCAAATAGGAAACAAAAAAAAAAAAGGAGAATGTGCTAGTTATGCTGAGCAATACTTATAGTAGTAATTTTGGATATATTGATTTCTGATGAAATCGAAGTAATAAAAAGTTACGTTGCATGGCAACCGTTAAAGGCGGGCATTCAAATAGACTCATCGATGAAGATCTGAACCGCAACTCTAACTTTTGCTTTAAGATCTGAGTCCACTGTTTATATCATCTCACTTCTATTATGATATTTGGGACAGTGTTGTGTAGTACTCTTTATGTTTAGTTTAAAAAAGAATGTTTTCTTCTAAAATTGAAAAGAATTCAATTTAAACTTCACATTTTGTCCCCTATAGCAATATTTTATATTTTTATAAATATTATGGCATATTTAAGTCATAAGTTTCAAAATTATTCATTTTTAAAATTTTTTTTGTCCAGTCAAATATATTCACATAATTAAAAGAGCCAGAGTAATATTTTCTCCGGTCCACAATAAGTGACCAATTCGCTTTTGGCACGCCAATTGAGAAAATACTAAATTTCATACAAAAATACCTAGTATAACTAAACTTTCATTAAATATTTAATGTGAGGAGTAAGAAAACTTTTAAGGACATATACATAAAAATAATTTCATAAAAATAAATTAAATTTTTTTCATGATTATATAAATGGATAATTATTTTAGATCAAAATTAAATGCACATTGATCATTTATTGTGGACCCGAAGAAATATGTATTTTGTTCATGGACAATAGGAGCATTTGAAGAGGTTTTATGATGACCTTTGAGTTACTCCTATGAATGTTCAGATTGTTTTGATGGAAAAGCTGCTATTGGAGCTAAACTCGTAATTTAGACTTGATTCAAGTTCCGGAAATATCATTTTAAAGATAAATGTTTTTTATCAAAAAGTGACTTTATATTGATGATTCAAAATCGATATTATTGTTTAAATATGGAAAAATAAATCATTTCATCGCCTTCTTTGGTGGTCTAAATACAAATACCTAGCAGCTAGCTCGATCATAGTTGACTCAATTTTAGAGAAAGAGCTAGCCTATAAGGTGCGGATCACTTTTATTTAAAAATTATATTTTAATTAATATAAATATTTAATTTTGAATCCATTTTCAAATATCACCAGTAAATTTCAAATCACAGTTTTCAGTCTGTGCTCACTTCAATTCTAATATAACATCAACATATATTATGGGCAAAAATACCGCGTTTACCTTTGGTCCAGGCATCGGAAAAACGCGGAGCATTTTTGACCTTTGTAATGCGTGCCAGGCTGCCCTAATAATTCTGATAACTAAAACCGACCTTTCATGTCCCTGTTACTAATCCTTTTTGAATATATACTTTGGCCCCCCATCTTCCCTTTTTAGCTTTGCTTCCTGTCTAAGTTCTTTCTTCTACATTACTCTCTTCTTCCTTCTTTTTTTGGTTCTTCTTTTTCCCTAAATTATTTAAGAAAATTCTGCTTTTCCAAACTGTCTAAAGCTCGTGCATGTTCTTGATTTGGTATTAACTAGTGCAGTATATCTGAGGTTCGTCCCCTTTGGGGTACCCAATTAAGAACATAGTGCATCACAAGTGTTAGTGTGTGATAACCCGACAGGTCATTTTCAGTTTTCACCCTCATTTATATATTTCGAGACCTCGGATAGCTCCTTTTAGCCTTCTTCAATTTACGTGCACAGTCCATGTCTTTTTCTTGAATTTTTTTTGTGGAAAACGAAAGAAAAATGTGAAATTTTGCCTTAAAAATCATTGACTATGATCAACGTTTTGCGTAAACGGATCAGCATTTTGACGGTTCCGGTGGGCCCGTATCATGATTTGAGATTTGATCGTATGCCCGGAATTGAATTCAAATGTCCCTAACTTGATTTAACATAATTTGTTGAAAACTAGAAATTTAAAAAGAATTTTTAAGTTTGACCGCAGGTTGGCTTTGCTACTTTCGAGCTCGGATTTCGGTTCCAAAACTTGGTATAGGTTCATTACAGTTTTTATGACTTGTTTGCAAAGTTTGGTGCAAAACAGAGTTAATTTGACGTGATTCGGACACCTGGTTATAAAATTGCATGTTCTTGAGTTTCTTTGAAAATATCATTCATTTCGATGTTCGATTCGTAGTTTTAGGTATTATTTTGATGTTTTGATTGCGCGAGCAAGTTTTTATGATGTGATTACACTTGTGTGCATGTTTGGTTTGGAGCCCGAGGAGCTCGGGTGAATTTTGGATAGGCTATATTGATTTTGAACTAAGAAGAATGCTGGTTTCTGAGGTCTGTTGATGTCTAGTGCATCTTTCTTCATGATCACAGAGTCACTTTCATGATCGCGAAGAGTAACCTACGCTGGGGTGGATTTTCTCTATGCGAAGGCGAGACATGGATTGCGAACGCGAAGCAACGGTGGGATCACCCTTTGCAAGCGCGACCAAAGCAACGCGAACGAGAAGGGTATGGGCCTGGAAAGGTGGATCAACTGCTTGTTCGTCGCGAAGGCAATCATAGGGTCACGAACGTGATAGCTGGGGGGAAGAGCTATTGCGAACGAGGAGGACAACTCGCGAATGCGAAAGCCATGGCCAATGTTGCTTCTCGACGGTGTTAGGTGTCTCGCGAATGCGATGAACACCTTACGCCTAGTCTTTTATACTTCCAAAAATCAAGATTTCACCCGTTTTTCACCATATTCTCATTAGAGCTCGGCCTAGAGGCAATTTTAAAGAGAAATTTCATTACCACTCATATGTTAGTATACTTTAACTCATTTTCTTCTATTTCCATCAACACCCACTGATTTCTAACTTTAATCTATGCTCTTTCATGGTAGAAAATTAGGGATTTGAGAAGAACTGGGAGTTTTTGTAAAAATTAATTTAGACTTCAAATTGAGATTGGAATTCGAAACTCATCACATAATCATGCTAACTGTGAATGAGTAATTGGATTTTAATCCGAATCTTGAATTTTGACCAAGCGGGCCCGGGGTTGACTATTTGGGAAAAGATTAAAGATCTTAGCTTTATGTATTATAATTAAGTTTTCTAGCATTACGTGTTTATATTAAGTCGATTTTGTTTTGATTTAATTGGTTGGAGGCAAATTTTAGAGGAAAGGCGAGCGAGGTAAGTGTTGGGTCTGACCTTGATTTGAGAGAATTAATGACCCTCGAACTATATGTTATGTGAATTACATGTGCAACGACGTATATGCGAGGTGATGAGTATATATACGTCATCGAAATAATTGTTTGAATACTTTCCCGTATTTTATTAATTATCTTATTCCATGTCTTAACTGGCACATGCTTTAATTGCTTTCTCTGTCGTAACTTATTACTTGTCATTTATTTACTCTTGTATTGAAAGATTTGTTTCTTCCCTGATTCCATGATTAATTGTTACTTGCCTTACTTGTCTTACTTGTACACCTTAGCCATCAAATATATGGATTGTCTTGTTGCTTTGTGTTAATTGTATTTCTTGATTTGGTAAGGGATTATTTTATGACATTGCTTTCATACTCTTTAATCATAGAGGTTCTCGTGAATTGAGTTGTTGAATCAATTATATTTTTTTAAAAAAAAATTATGGATCGGGTTGCACGCTGCAATGAGTGGAATAAGGGAAGATACATATTTGATATGGTAGGATCACGTTGGATGCCGCAACGGACTTTATATGTAATTTTAATATGGTTAAATAAGGGAGGATTATGATATTGATTATGATAATGCAATATGATCGGGTTGTGCGCCGCAATAAATTTTATGTCACGATCCAAGTCGATGTGCCGCGACGGGTGCCCGAATCCTACATGTTGAACATCCTTAAGCATGTGTTCAAGATATAAACATGAATAACATAAGTGAGTGAAACCTATCCAAAAGATATATGTACATATACATGTGGAATATAGTGGACGAGCCGGCAAGGCTGCTCTAGACATATATATATATATATATATATATATATATATATATACCCAAAACTAAAAGCCGATAAGGCCACATACTATCCAGCTGTACATAACTGTCTATAAACTTCTAATAGAAATACAACTATTCAAAGACGGGACTAAGCGACATCATACCTATATATATTTAAAAGCATATCGTACCAAAATCAAAAGCAACTTCGTACCAAGTGGAGCACGCCTACTCTCGTTAATCAAGGATCTTAACAATGGGGCTCCTGCTTGCTTACCTGCACCTGCGGGCATGAAACAGTGGCCCCGAAAGATAGGGCGTCAGTAGGAATAATTGTCACTGGAAGAGCCTATTTACTACACCCCGGGAAGGGATATAATAAAAAAGAAGAAGTTTTTCCAATTTAAGGACGGTCGGAATGGGATTTATTTATTTAGTTTCAGAGTCTCCACTTGGGAGATTAATGGTGTCCCAAGTCACCGGTTGAATCCCGAACCAAGGAAAGTTTTGACTCTGTTAACAGTCTGCGAGCTAGAAATCCGGATAAGGAATTCTGTTAACCCGGGAGAAGGTGTTAGGCACTCCCGAATTCTATAGTTCTAGCACGGTCGCTCAACTGTTGTATTTGTTTTTATCTAATTTCTATATATGTTTCATTTTTATGTGCATTTATTAACATTCCACTTTATTATTTAATTTTACAAGAATTGCAACATCGTGAAAATATATTTCAGACAACGCCGTGCCAGTACGTCCGTGGCTTTTAATACATTTCGTCTTCATTGAGATTTAGATTTGGATCACATAAATGTGCATCCGTATCAATAAGGTAATATTATTATCAATCGTGCCTAAAAGCAACTACGGATTTGTTAACTTTGGGAAAGACCGTGAAATTTGCTAAACGGTCCTTCCAATTCTAAGTTTTATAAAGCAATTACTTAAGGGCCCCGCAATTGTATATTTAAAGCGGCGAGGCTCGTCTCATTTTTTATTTGTTAACGTCAAACCTAGAACAACTATATTTTAACTTTTGTTTTTCTTTCTAGGTTAATTAACTCATAGAATAGAAATTTGAATCTTGAATTTAAGCCCGGATTCAAACAAAGAAATAAACCTTTAATCTTGAAAACGCTACTTAATTCAAAGAAACCGGTTTTACATTTATGGTTTAATTTTCTCACTCCTAATATTTGCTTATTTTTGAAATGTGAAATTTGGACTTCGCTTTTATTCATATTCCGACAAAGCTTGTGGACCTAAATTAATAGTCCCAAGCATTACGTAGTTAAAACAATCATGCTAATCTGAACAACTTTCGTTTTGTTATTTAGAGGGTAACAAATTGGACATTAAACAGTCCAAATACGCAAATATGTACTGTTAACTAAACTATCTGTTTTAGTAACAAATTTGTTCAAGTTTGCAATTGTGAAACTACTGTTATCATTCCCTAATTATTATGCCTTTAGACGGACTCAGGAATCTACTGACATAGACAACAACTAAACCAAATGCTCAATTAATTTCTACCGATGTCCTGAATTATCCAAAAAAAGTTACTTTATTCAAACATTATTTTGAGCATATTCTCACCACAGATTTCATCACTTATCAATACATCTACTTCAATCTAACTATCAGATTCTAATCAAACGGAAAAACTAACTACACTTAACAATTAGTCACAATAATTAATCAGTATGAACTATTCTAGTTCCTTGACCGTTGACTTGGTTGCATTGGACTCTTCGGGAATGATGATAGTTCGATGAGTACGAAAATCCTCTTCTTCTTCTTTATCACATGTTGCTTCGATTCCGTCGAGGTTGGGGCGGTGATTGCTATTTAGCTGCCTACTTACCTTTGGTGTTCAACGTTTTCGAGGTTGAAGGCTCTGGTATCAACGTCACTTCATAGAATGAAAATATTTCCTTTGTAGCGTATTGCTCATCGTAGACGGTTTTTACACATCCTCCATTGGAAACTTCATCATCTGATGAAGAGCTGAAGGTACCGCCCTTATGTTGTGTATCTATGGTCTCCCGAAGAGTACATTATACCTCATGTCGCCTTATATGACATGGAATTTTTCATCTTTTATGGTCCCGGCTACGTTTACTAGTAGGATTATCTCCCCATTTATTGTTTCGCTTGCCATGTTGAAGCTATTTAGGACCCGAGATGCAGGTACAATCTGATATTGTAGGACAAGTTATTCTACGACCCTCGATCTAGTTATGTTTGCTGAGCTACCTAGATCCACTAGAACACATTTTTTAATTTTATTTAAAAGAATAGAAATTACCAAGGCGTCATTGTACGGTTGAGATATGCCTTCTACTTCCTCGTCATAAAATGATAGGACATCCTCGGACATATAGATCCGTGTCCATTTTTCTCTGGTGATCGATACCTTGGTGCATTTCAATACAGATCGTTGTGGGACATCGACACCACCAATGATCTTGTGGATTACATGTTGTGGTTCTTCCTACTCATTTTTTCTGTTATTATCTCTCTCCCTGAAGTGATTCTTAACTCGATCACAGAAATTCTCGAAGGTGGCCCTCGTTGAACAACTGAGCTACCTCATCCCTTAGTTGTTTGCAGTCTTTAGTTCTATGACCATGTGTGCCATGATACTTACACAACAAGTTTCGATTCCCTTGTGAGGGATTGGTTTGTATAGGCATGGGCCACCTGGTATCCTTGATTCTTTTAATATCTGACACAATCCCCTGTGCAATATACTCCCATAATCGATGTGCCTCCGCAGGGTCGGTATGTTTATCAAACCCATTCTTACCCATGAGTCCCCGAGAGATTTTACCTTGACCATTTCTCCGATTATTTTGAGGAGTGTTAAAACCTGAATCATTGTTCCTTCGATAGAAATATGGCTGATACCTTCCTTGTTTGATCTTAATTCCCCATCTGTATCCCTTGGAGGCTTGGCTACCAATATATTAGGATGAGATGAACCCAGGAGGGCTCCCAACTGGTCGTCCTCAACCCTGATCTTTGTTTGATAATGATTATGCATGTCTTACCATGTCACAACTGGATACTCAATCAGATTTTGCTTTAATTGTCGAGACGTGAGCGAACTCCATTCATTCAAACCCTGTATAAAGCCTGTACTGCCCAGTCATCCGAGACCGGTGGTAATTCTATTCGCTACATCTAAAACCTGGACATGAACTCCCTAAACATCTCGTTGTTCCTCGATTAAATATTAAAAACATCTTATTTCCTCATTGCCTCCTTTATGGCCCCGATGTGTGCTTTCACAAAAATGTCTGCTAACATTGCAAACGAATCGATAGAGTTCGAGGGCAAGTAGTGGTACCAAATCATGGCCCCTTTCGACAAAGTTTCCCCAAAAAAAATTCAACAATAATGACTCGATATCATCACCATTCAACTCGTTTCCTTTAATCCCGCAAGTATATGAGGTAATATGCTCATTAGATTCGGTTGTCCCATGATATTTGGGTATATCAGGCATGCAAAACTTTTTAGGAATGGTCATCGAAGTCACGCTCTAAGGGAATAGTTTCTGTATGAACTTTTTGGTATCTAAACCTTTCAAGACGGGGGGTGCCCCCGGTACTTGATCAACACGAGAGTTATAAGTCTCCATCATTTTGTTATTTTCCTCAATCTTCCTTTCCTCAGATCCGATCTTCTTGTTGAGCTCTTCGAGTATCCTTATAATTATAGGGTCAGTCCTCGAGCCATTTTCGTTTGACCTCTGTGGCGCCGGTTCAGCACGTCGAGTGTTTTCTGGTTCGGCTATACTCGGAGTTTTATTCTGACTTTGAAGTTAAGCGATGGCAATCTGTTGAGCTTACAGCATCTCGAATATCACTGGGAGACTCACTCCCCCTTCTCCTATACTCTGTGTTCCATGGCCACCAGATCGGGCTTCCCTACGTAAACTTCCTTGAGGGTCCGTGCCTAAATTCGCGTTCAGAGCTATGTATGAACTAACATCAACTGGTTCCATACTTGGCACTTCCATAGGATTTGTTAGTGGTATACCAACCCTTATATTATTGTTTTTTTCCATAAAATTCAAGACATTCGTTGTCGTGAGCGGGTGCGTTTTGTGAGTTTGACATGTTTAATTCTGAGAATAAAAATTCTTGACAAGAACAAATGTGAAAATAACGTGCGTTATCAGAACCAATACTGGAAATCACTATTATCTTTAGCCCCACGGTGGGCACCAAACTATTTACCTCGAAAATACGAGTAACAATCAAATTTAATTTGTCGTTTTGAAGATATGTGATTTAGTTCAATACCAATTAATACACAAGATATACGATGTATAAATGAATAAAATGAGTGAATCAAACCAGTGTTACTAGACAGTATCGACCTCGAGATGGATTAAGAATAGTAAAGCGAAAGGATAATTCTAATGTACAATGAGCGAGAAAAGCAAGTGAGTATATTATTTGCCAATGGTTTGATGATCTTTACAAATGATTGGGGTCCCCTTTATATAACTAGGGAACCCTAAGTAAGGTACATTTTTATTTATAGTAAATAATCCTATTGGGACAGCTGTCTAACCGCCTAGTAGTGATTCATACAAATCTATTTCGAGATTTACGCCATGATTTTAGAGACGTGATAGGAATCTTGCTCATTCTGTTACAAATCCATAAAGGCATGATCTCGAGGCCGAGTCACAGTCGAGCCACGATGTTTCTTAAATACTTAATTCGTCGAGCCTTGTACTCTGTCGTCGAGTTTGAGCCTAGTTCATCGATCTCGAAATTGATCTGTCCTGAATTCGGGCTCAAGGCGACCCCTCGAGCCCAAAAGATTGATCAATACCTGATTTCGACCGTATACAATGAAATTTTTGTTTTGCTTTTTGTTGTTGCTGCTATTTTTATGTTGTTAATATTGTTGTTTATCACTGTTACTAGATGAATTATAGCGATATTGATTTGGTGTCGTAGTCGCTATATTCGGATAATGCTGATATCGTGAGCTTTGCCCATTACTATTGGAATTGAATCTGCTCCACCAGCTAGTTTATACTAGATTGAAAATGGTCCTTATATCATATGGAAACCTTAAAGAGAAATTTTGAACTCCTTGAACTTTTGCTTGGACGTCAAATTGCAAATTTTAATTTCAAGAATAATTTCACGAGTTTGTTCAAAGTCAACGTTCCTGGAGTTTTTTCATGTTTTTGTAAGGGGTATCTTTATCCAATTTTAATTCTGCATTAAAAAGTGGCTAAACGTTAAATAGTTTTGAATTGGCTAAAATCTAGTTAGCGGTCTAAAAGCTGGCTATTACTACCAAGTTTAATCATTTCACAGCTTACTGTTTGGTCAGTTTATTTACTTAAAAATTCATTTAAGATTTTGCCTTAATTAATTTTTCTTTACTTCTTACCATTTGTTAAGCACCCATAACTTATAAGGCTTTAGCTTAATTAATCTAAGCTTTGTAAGGTAATGGCTTTAGCGGGTCTTAAATGGTGCCTAATACATTTCCTTTTAGGATAACTACAACCCTCATTTGGTTCAATTATGGGTTAGACAGGGATATCCCATGGACTGGAATATTCATGTGATTAGCTATCACACTTTCTATATAGAATAGTTAATAACATTATTTTAGTATAAATATTTACGGATATGAGCTAATATTCTTAATTAAAAATAGGATAAATGCAATCCCAAATTTTATCCCAAAGATTAATATCATTATCCTGATAGCTAAACTAACCATTAAGGTGAAACAACAAAAATTGAGTTTCACTTTAAATATTACTTAGTTAAAATAGGTGTTGTAATTTGACTAAAAATATTAAGCGGCTATTAAAACAAATCCAAAATTTTCAATATACTGTACTTTGCTTTAA
The DNA here is from genome assembly GCA_032618575.1 of Nicotiana noctiflora. Taxonomy (NCBI): domain Eukaryota; kingdom Viridiplantae; phylum Streptophyta; class Magnoliopsida; order Solanales; family Solanaceae; genus Nicotiana; species Nicotiana noctiflora. The sequence goes on along the minus strand of JASVEL010006154.1, from coordinate 5,473 downwards.
ATTATGTTAAAATAAGGTACAAAAGTGTGGGCCAAACTATAGAGGGTAAATTGGGGAAGAAATAGTATGGGATAGCCATTATTTAAAGTAATATTTATTTTTTATCTAGCAATTCTAATATTGAGCAAAAATAACCATAACTTTATTAAAATCAATATGAAAAGATATTTTTATACTTTCTTCCCTTGCTTTTCTTTCCATACCCTCGCTTCACTCTCTACGTCAAATACATTGGAAATACTGGATGCCGTTGTGGAACTCCTACTTCATATAGAGCATGCAAAAATGAGTTAATAATTCAAATAGCTGCGTGTAGGAGAGATGAATGTACTGTAATAGCAAAAATCTTCCTAGAATTTTTTTGTTTTGTTTTTGATAAGTATTGTCCTAGAAAAATTTAATAAGCACTATGATAAGGTTCTTTCTTGATAAGAACGCCAATTGCAAATCTTGTCTATAACTCCCCACATAAAGTTGCTAATCTTGATAATTATTTTCGGTGAGCAAGGTCAAAACCATGACTCTAGAATCCAGATGCAACCCAGAGCTATTGAAAATATTGCTTTTGTGCTACATGAAGATTGACTTTAAGACATTATTTTCTCCCTGTTCTATTCCTGGTCAAACTTTAACTGACCGACTGCACTCTCATATTGTTTATTTAGGCTTTTACAGAACGGTGAAAAAACATGTAAAAAGGAATGAGCTTAACACTGAAAAAAGAAACGGTATACGAAAGGTTAAGGAGCTCAATCATCATTACTTTTAGGCTACAGCTAAGAAACAACACCCTACTAGCTTAAAAATGAGTGAGTTTTAGTTTCCTGGACTTAGACTAAGAAGCTCAAAAGTTAAGGATAATAGGTCCTGAACTTATAGTTACAAGTTCAAAAGTTAAGGACAATAGTTCTGAAATCCTGAACTTAGACTAACAAGCTCAAAAGTTAAAGACAATAAGTCATAAATTAAGGCTAAGAAACCCAAAAGTTAAGGACAATAGGTCCTGAATTTAGACTAACAAGCTAAAAACTTAAGGACACTTGGTCCTGATCGTACAGTTACAAGTTTAAAAGTCAAGGACATGTAATCCTGAAATTAAGTTCAATAGTTAAACATGTAGCCCTAAAGTGCTGAATTTAGAGTTTCAAGTTCAAAAGTTAAGGACATGTAGTCGTGAAGTCCTAAAGTTAAGTTCAAAAGTTAAGGACATGTAATCCTGAAGTCCTGAACTTAAAATTCCAAGTTCAAAAGTTAAGGACATGTAATCCTAAAGTCCTGAAGTAAAGTTCAAAAATTAAGGACATGTAGTCTTGAAGTCCTGAACTTAGAGTTCCAAATTCAAAAGTTAAGGACATGTAGTCCTGAAGTTCTGAAGTTAAGTTAATGAGTTAAGGACATGAGCAGAAGGGTATTTTCGTTCGGGTAGTTAAAGTTTATTAAAGAAGTGGCTAAAGACTAAATACATTTTAAACAATGGCTTAAAAGTAAATACATGTGCTATTAATGGTTAACCGTACTCTTCCCCCTAAATTGGATGAAATCATAAAAGGAAACTACCAGCTATATCCATTTATAAATAGTTCATTATAAAAATAGATTAATTCATAAAATATTACTAATATTAGCCAAATATACTAGTAATATTAACCAATTATCTATTTGTAGCAAAAATGTAATAGAATATATTGAGTATATCACTATTTCTTAAGGATCTTGAATCTCAATTTTGAGATGATTTGGTTAAGTTTTGAGGTGGTTTGAATTAAAATTCAAAATAAAACTGAACATGAAAAAAATGATATGTGTATCACGCTGTGTATCATTTGTGTATCACATGTGTATCATATTTATATAAATTATGTATCACATGTATACCTGTGTGTGAGATACATGTGTCACAAAAGAATTTTTTGAACTCAATTTAGTTATGAATTTTGATACAAAACTAGTTCAAATCACCTCCAATATTTCTCAAATTTTGTATATTAACTTAAGATATGTTTTCAATGAATTTCAATTATATCCACTGAAAAGTTCCTTTTTTCCTTAGATTTATGGAATATTGTATATAAATTTTTTTTATATTTCATCACCTTATTTACTACCTCATCTATAAAATTTCCTTTTCGTCTTGCATATAATGTTGCTAATAACACTTAAAAATATGAAAGGTGATTTTTGCATATGATTCTTTGAGAGAAATAATCTTATTAATTGATTTTAAATTTTTATATGTACTAGGCTAGTTTTGGTAAGTCTATGACTAATGACTAGAGGTTGGTAAGTTGAGACTTATTTGGGACATTTATATAAGTTTTCCATTCAAAAATAGCAAGATTTGTAAATAAAAATTGAAAATAGCCATAGTTTCAAAAGTAATCATGATTTAGCCACTTTTCATGTGTGACGACCCGGTCCGTCGTCACGTAAGTTACCGCCCCATTTTCTCCATTACTTGTTATTGTTCCTATATAAGTACTTGGTGAATTTGAGTCAATTTGGATCGAGTTTGGTAGAAAAAGGGATAACTAGTCTCTTTGATGAAGGAATAGTTTGAAAAAGTCAACCGGGCATTGACTTGTGAGTTAGCTCAGAATCGAATTCTGATGGTTCGGTTAGCTTCGGGGGATTTTGACTTAGGAGAGCAATCCGAATTGAATTTAGAGGTCCGGTGTAGAAATAGACTTGAATTGGCGAAGTTGGAATTTTGGCGAATTCCGGTCCATAGGTGAGATTTTGATCCAGGAGTCGGAATGGAATTCCGACAGTTGCAGTAGCTTTGTTAGGTCATTTTAGATATGTCTACAAATTTTTAGGTCATTCATACATCATTTGGTCGGGTTTTTGATTGGATATTGGTTTCGGCAAGTTATAGTTGAAACTTAGGCTTGAATCCGCCTTGATTAGATGATTTTTTTTGTTTAAGGATGTGTTTTTATGATTAGAACAAGTTAGTATCGTATTTTGGAGTAGGTTGGTGCTTTTCGTTGAGGTCCCGGGGGCCTCGGGGTGAATCCGGGGTTCTAAACGGATCAATTTTAGCATATTGAGATCAGATTTCTGCTAGTATATGTTGCAGAAGGTTTCCTCTATACGATCGCATAGGTGGCATTGCGATCACAAAGAAGGCTGGAAAATGGGTCTGATTTTGTGCTATGCGATCGCGAAAGGGGGATTGCGATCGCATAGGTTTGGGAGTTGCTGCTTTGCGTTCGCATATAGGTGATTGCGATCGCGTAGTGTATTTGGGCCTGGGGTCCCTGGAAGTGGATTGTTCTATGCGATCGCATAGGTTGGAGTGAGATCGCATAAGAGGAAAATTTGAGGATTTAAATTTGTGCTATACGATCTCAATAGCGGGGCTGCAGTCGCATAGAGTATTAACTAGGCAACAGAAGGGTTTTTAATATCATTTTATCCGCGACCTATCTCTATTTTTCCTCCATTTTTGCACACCTTGGGAGCTTGTTGGTAGCATTTGAAGGGGATTTCATTGGGGAGTGATTGGAGATGAGTCTCGTGGTCTTAATACATCATTTCATCAAAGAATCTTCCATTAATTCTTTGAATTTGGGCATAAATTGAGGAAGTTAGGGCTTGGATTTTTGCTATGTAAAATTGGGATTTGGTAGCTCATTTGAACTCCGATTTTGATAGATTTTATATGCACGGACTCGTGGCGAGATGAGGATTCCAAAATGTGAATTTCGTAATTTTTTGAGAAGCGAGCCCGGGGCTCGAGTTTTGGCAACTTCGTATTTTTGGGTGTTTTTCGAGTCATTTCGATTGGGTCATGTTCCATTAGCCTATAATATATTCTTATTATTTTGATCAGATTTGGCACTCGAGGAGGTCGATTTGCGAAGGACGTGCAAGGCGAGCTAGGATTTTGGCCGGTTCGAGGTGAGTGGTAGTCATGAATGATATACTGAGGGTTTGAAATCATGTATTTGCACTTTGCGGTGCTATGTTGAGATGAAACACACGTCGTGTGATGAGCGTGGTGATATTGGTACTGGGGATTCGGACTTAGTCCATCCCGATTGATGGTTTATTGTACTTATTGACTGAGATTGAGCTTATATCTGTATATTTGGGCTAGTTGCCATGTTTGGGGCCTTCTGCCGATCTGTAGAACCTTAGGGAAGCCTGTGGAGTTAAATGACACCTATACCTGTTGAATACATACTTTTAATCGTACTCTTAGCTGTAAAACATAATATAAACCGGTATTAGAAATGTACTCTAAGTGAGAATACCTAGGGTTTAATACCCTGTTCTAGCTGAGTGGGCCCGTGAGGCCAAGTCTATATTGATGAGAGGGGTCGAGGACCCATAGTGAGGTATTTGATATATACCGGATCGGGCTGCACGCCGCAGCAGTATATACATATACATGTATTGGATCGGACTGCACGCTACAGTATTATATATATATATATATATATATATATATATATATATATATATATATATATATATATATATATATATATATATATATATATATGGATTGAATTGCACACCGATGTAATATATATAAATATATTGATCGGACTGCACGAGTCTGTACACGCCCCCAGTGAGCGCAGTTACTATTATATTGGATCGGGATGCACACCGCATCATTGTATCTATTATATTGGATAGGGCTACGTACCGCAACACTATATATTATATTGGATCGGGCTGCACACCGCAGCAGTATTAGTAAGGATCGGGCTACGCGCCGCAGCTGTCTTGGATAATTGTGGGACAGTAGTATACTGATACTGGACTTTCCTCCTTAGAGATATTCTTACTTGTACTGTTACTTTTAGAACTGTTTAGTGTTCTTACCGGTTTGTTAACGTTCAGTTATTTTGTATTGCTATTGCTCACTAAGTTGGAAGTACTCACCATACTCCCTGCACCTTGTGTGCAGATACAGGGATCCAGGATGGCAACTGATTTATATAGTTGCTGTTTCAGCTTACTGCGGAGTTATCGAGGTAGCTGCCGGCGTCCGCAGGACCCGATTTCTCCTTCCCGTTATCTCTTGTACTTCTGCTTTAGACTTGGTTGTATAGGATATTATTCAGTTGTTAGCTCACACTTATGACACCAGATCTTATTGGGCAGTTATTTCAGTTGTTTTGATTTCCACACTCTTATCATTATTATGAAAATAGGGAATTTTACCTAAATTGGAATATTTGAATAATAATTTGATTGGTTAACGGGTAATGGTTGGGCTTTCCTAGAAATATGTTGGGCGCCATCACGATCAGGGTTTGGGTCGTGACAAGTTGGTATTAGAGCCTAGGTTGTCAGGTCTCGCGAGTCATGAGCCGATTTAATAGAGTCTCACGGATTGGTATGGAGACGTATGTACTTAGTCGGGAGGCTGTACAAGCTTTAGGAAAACCTCAAATTCTTGAAATTCATGTCCGACTTTATAGATCCAAAACTAAACTTTTTCATTCTATTCTCT